>JAWPHD010009077.1:0-107897 GCA_037043455.1 Cyrtodaria siliqua | reverse complement strand
AAAAATAAGACGAAATGTATGAAATATCATTATACCTACTATGGTAAAAGAAAATAAGAGATACGTTAAAGAAATAATTTTGTATTGAACTATTCTAGAAATTAGCGGTTTTAGTGTTTTTTTACTCTTTTTTCCACATTTTTTGCCAAAAGACCCATATTTATATCTTTATTTATTTATTATTTCATACAAATATATTATTTCACTTAAATGGGTAAATAACATAATGAATAAGCATTTAAAATATATTTTTATTGAATTATTCCAGAAATCAGCAGTTTTAGGTGTTTTTCCAACATTATGACACCAAACAAATACATTTAGGGATTCACAAACCTTTGGGGATCCTTTTAAAAATAAGACGAAATGTATTCAATATCATTATACCTAATATGGTAAAAGAAAATAAGAGATACGCTAAAGATTTTTTTTTTTATTCAACTATTCCAGAAATTAGCAGTTTTAGTGTTTTTTTTTGCTATTTTTTTCATATTTTTTGCCAAAATGCCCATATTTATCCCTTTATTTATTTATTATTTCATAGTAATATATTATTACACTTAAATGTGCAAATTAAATAATGAATACACATTTAACATATATTTTTATTGAATTATTCCAGAAATCAGCAGTTTTTGTTATTTTTCCAACTTTTTGACCCAAAAAATACATTTAGGGATTCATGAACTTTTGGGGACCCTTTTAAAAATATGGAGAAAGATAAAGCACACATTGAGGAAAGTTTGGTGCTTTTGTCCTGAGTGTCTAGATTGGGTCCTAAAACCTGGGTTTTGGTCCCTGGCTATCAGTCTGGTACATGGCAAGTCATATTTAGTGAGACTCATGTATAATTTATATATTAACCTGTCTAACACTCAGTCTGTACATGGCATATCATATTTAGTGAGACTCATGTATAATTTATATATTAACCTGTCTAACACTCAGTCTGTACATGGCATATCATATTTAGTGAGACTCATGTATAATTTATATATTAACCTGTCTAACACTCAGTCTGTACATGGCATATCATATTTAGTGAGACTCATGTATAATTTATATATTAAGCTGTCTAACACGCAGTCTGGTACATGGTACATCATATTTAGCGGGACGCATGCATACTTTATATATTAACCTGTCTAACACTCAGTCTGGTACATGGTACATCATATTTAGCGGGACGCATGCATAATGTACATTTAAAAGACTATAATCCGGCATATTGTCGGGTTAGATGGTGTTCTGTAAGAATTGGGTCCAAAACTCTCTATCTGCAATGCTATACTGCAATGAGTGGTAAATACGTTGTTTTGATAATTCGCCCATATTGTTAAAACAGTTTGAATGTTACAACACATGTCTAATGATATAAACATATTTTATTTTTCAAATGTTTACTACCTTACATATGTAAATAGTAAAATAATGTTAAACATGGATACACATCAAGTGAGATTAATATCATTCTCGTTAAAATACGGGCTCATTCCGTATTGCAGCTATACTATACATTAAAGGCATTAACCCGCCAAATAACGGCAAAAGTACACTATTAAATCGTTTAATCAAACTCTATCCAGGTGTCAGGTCATACAATAATATCTATGTGCCAATAAAGATATCACCTCCTTGTATGGCAAGATTGAATATGCGTAAAATGAATTATGAGTTTGTAACTCTTTATTCGACGTTCAAGTTTTGGGTTTTTGCTTGGCTGGTTATGACCGTTTATATTGTGTCTATATAGCTTGGATTCTCAAAATATGTAAGTTAAAGATCTGCGATACGTATATATATATAACTCGTAGACATTCTTGTTAACTATGGCCGGATCGCTTGACATCTAGAGTTATGTCTAGATTATCTTATTTCTATTGTCTTTATTTTCTAAATGCACATCATCTTTGTCTGGCGATGAGGAACAATCTTTTCTCCGTCTAAACCTGGAAAGTGCTTTAGAATGTCATTAAATACACCACACGCGTCGTCCACGTTTCTTGAACTGACGTCATGGTAACTGCATCCCCAGTCTATACAAGCTACAGAATCCGCAATAGACTTCGGAACTTCTCGATTTTCGACATCGTTTTTATTACCCACTACTATTATAGGTATAGCTTGTCCTTTTATATCCTGAACTTCTTTCCGAATCTGTGATAAGCGATCAAACGACGAATAATCATCCACAGAGAAAACAAATATAAAGATATCACCTCCTTGTATGGCAAGTTTGATCATATCAGGAAAACTATACGAACCGGACGTATCTAAAATGTCCAGTTCAAAATGATCTCCTTTGTAATGAAATTGGTCTTCGACCGTCTTTTTGTAAACCGAACAATATTCATGATATAGACACTGCTTTATTAAGCTAGTTTTTCCTACGCCAGCGGACCCCATCACTACCACCCGGATGATTCTACTCACATGGGAAGAGTGCCCGTGGTGTCTTGATCCGCACCTGAAGTAAATGAAAATCACAACTTCAAAACAAACCTGTATATTGTAGTATATGGTTATTATGACGTGTATATTTACTGGAGATTCCATGGAACCTGTTTAATGCATCTTCTTCTATCGAGAAGGAGATCAAAACATGTGTATCCTGGCCACATTGCCGAGCGATAAACCCCTTCTCGGGCTTTATATGGTTGTCAAATAAAAAAGGGGCAGGCGTGGCGCAGTCGGTAGTGCGGCGGATTTATAGCCGGAAGCCCCGGGTTCAATCCTACGTGGTGCCTATGCGTTTCGTCGGTGTTTTCTTGGGCAAGACACTTTCCCTTAGCCTCGTCCGTCGGATGGGGACGTAAACCGAGCGGTCCCGTGTATCGGTCTATCCTCCGAGCACGTTAAAGAACCATAGAAATCTATTCGATAATAAGAGTAGGGCACTGTTCCCGGATTCCTATGTATCCTTCCCCTCTCTCTGAAGCGGCTCTAAATAACCTATACTGTGTTGATGAGCCGTTAAACAACATTCAATTCAATTCAATTATTTCGAGAAGGAGATCAAAACAGGTGTATCCTGGCCACATTGCCGAGCGATAAACCCCTTCTCGGGCTTTATATGGTTGTCAAAATGTCAACAACAAAAAAGAAGAAAAAAAGCCTACCTACTACCGTTTTACCGTCTACAATGTAGTCATGACCACTTGTCCTATAAGTAGTCTAATATATTCCATACCTGTCTATAGGAAGTGAGGCCACTTGTCCCGTCAGTAGTCTAATATATCCCATTCCAGTCTACATGTAGTCGAGGTCACTTGTCCCGTCAGTAGTCTAATATATTCCATACCAGTTTAAAGGTAGCCGAGGCCACTTGTCCCACCAGTAGTCTAATATATCCCATTCCTCTCAGACTCTGCCGGTAGTCGAGGCCACATGTCCCGTCAGTAGTCTAATATATTCCATACCTGTCTACCGGTAGCCAGTAGTCATATATTCCATAACTATTTGTTGTTTTAATAATCACATCAGTAATTCCCAAATACAATTCATTTACAACGATTGTAAAGCAATAGAAATATCAAAACATTTTTTAAAATGTGTTGACTGAAATAATATAACTTACAGATGCATATTTCTTTCTTTAAAGGAAACGTATAGTAAGTTTGTTCCACTCCCTCTTATGTTTTTCCAATGTTCGTGCTGATGTTTAAACGTTTAGTTGAAGATTTTCTACCCTCTCCTTTATATGCAATGTAAAGTAATTGATTACTATCTAGGTATCTTCTTTCACACACCTGTCACAGTATATATTGCAAACATATCGACAACATTTCGTAATTTCTAACCACACAATAGCGTAGGTTAACGACAAATATTACAATTGTATAAGTCGTTCGCCTTTAAGACGATATTATATGCAAATGTTGGGTTATATTTGTATTGCTATTAAAATCGTCTCCTGTCAATCCTCACGTTTTTATGGTGCTTAATATGATGTTTTATAACATTATTATCATCACCTGCTACTAACACTACCACCACCACCACCACCACCACCACCACTACTAATACTACTACTACCACCACCACCACCAGCACTACTACTACTACTACTACTACTGCTACTACTACTACCACCACCACTAATACCACCACTACTTCTACTGCTGCTACTACTACTACACCTACTACTACTACTACTGCTACTACTACTACTACCACCACCACTAATACCACCACTATTTCTACTACTATTAATATTACTACTACTACTCTACTACTACCACCACTACTACTACTGCTGCTACTACTACTACAACTACTACTACTACTGCTACTACTACTACTACCACCACCACTAATACCACCACTATTTCTACTACTATTAATATTACTACTACTACTACTACTACTACTACTACTGCTACTACTACCACTACTACTACTACTTCTATTTCTACTACTACTACTACTACTACTACTACTACTACTACCCCTACCACTACTACTACTACTACTACTGCTGCTGCTGCGGGTACTACTACTACTACTACTACTACTACTACTAATAATAATAATAATAATATACACAGCGATATGACAGCTACTCAGTGACGCACAAATAAAGCCGCATTTTGAAGGGACTCACGGCCATCTAGATTTTTATATATTGCACCATTAATATATATAAACCTATGGAAGAGTAAGAAGCAAATGGAAAGTCAAAATTTGACTTAATGATATGCAATCAGTTTTTATGTCAAAATGATATTGAATTAATACATGGAGACGCTAATTTTAATGCTTGATAAAATCCTCAAGATTGCCATGCGTCCCTTGACGTCCCTTGACGTCCCTTGACATGTGTGCAATAAGGAGTTGATATGGTGGTAAAATGCTCCCACTATTAAAATCTGTATAGTCTATATATACTACTCAACTTTTATAATCGGTCACTTTTCAAAGAATTATATATTTCTTAATAATTCATATTTTCATTTGAAATTTTAACTGGCGTCGTTAAACAAATATCGCTAGCGATTTATAAAACTTAATCTGCCTTGATTGGACTAAAACCTTGTTGATAAACTTAATCAAATATTGGTATGTGTTTCGATGATTTCCAGTTTTTAGTATTCGTGTTATTTTCAAAAAAGTTGAGTAGTGTATATAAAATGGAAACTAAATTCAATATTAAATAAATAGTAACTCTTCTTTAAAACACTTGTTCTTGTTCAAGAAAACTCACAGAAATATAACTCTTAAGTAAAACCCATCTTGTTGCTTAAATGGCTGACGTTATGATAAAAGACGTTGTGATTTTCCTTGAAAAAGAACAAGTGTTCGAAAATTTGAAAAAGAGTTACTATTTATTATTATACTATTAAAATCATTTGGCCTTTGCATGCGTAATTCGCACTTCCTGATCAATCCCTTTCATAAACTAAGGTTAGAATTTACCTGACCGAGGCTTGTTATTGAAAGGGTATTTTGGGGTGTGCGACACGTGTACACATAAAAGGTGTTTTTGTAATTTGATCCAGCACTCCTTCGTCAAATTTGTCAACGCAATACGTGTTTACATCTGTTTTCTTCTTCTTCAAAAACAAACAAACACATGTGTACTCTTTCAACTTTAAACTGGGAGTATAATAATACAGATTTTAAAGGTTGATACCCTGATTTAATACTAGACTAACCAAATAACAAATGAACTGTTGATAAGACACACACCTGTCACAGTATATATTGCATTGATGTAATATATGTTCATATAATATGCCGAATAGACGAAGCTCAAATAAGACTACATTTTGACAATTTATCTAATTTAATATTACACAGACATGTTATCATACAGCCAGCGAAGTGTGTGCGTTTTTTGCATGTATGCGTGATACATTGAATAGAATGCACACTATACATACACGTTACTAGTATGGTATAAGCACGCTAATATAAATATAATGGAGTATATACCTATTGTTTTATTATGTATTTACCTTGTACCATCATTGTCTGTATAATGGAGTATATATACCTATTGTTTTATTATGTAGTTACCTTGTACCGTCATTGTCTGTATATTTACCTTGTACCGTCATTGTCTGTAAAATGGAGTATATACCTATTGTTTAATTATGTATTTACCTTGTACCGTCATTGTCTGTATAATGGAGTATATACCTATTGTTTAATTATGTATTTACCTTGTACCATCATTGTCTGTATAATGGAGTATATACCTATTGTTTAATTATGTATTTACCTTGTACCGTCATTGTCTGTAAAATGGAGTATATACCTATTGTTTAATTATGTATTTACCTTGTACCATCATTGTCTGTATAATGGAGTATATACCTATTGTTTTATTATGTATTTACCTTGTACCGTCATTGTCTGTATAATGGAGTATATACCTATTGTTTTATTATGTATTTACCTTGTACCGTCATTGTCTGTAAAATGGAGTATATACCTATTGTTTTATTATGTATTTACCTTGTACCGTCATTGTCTGTATAATGGAGTATATACCTATTGTTTTATTATGTATTTACCTTCTACCGTCATTGTCTGTATAATGGAGTATATACCTATTGTTTTATTATGTATTTACCTTGTACCGTCATTGTCTGTATAATGGAGTATATACCTATTGTTTTATTATGTATTTACCTTGTACCATCATTGTCTGTATAATGGAGTATATATACCTATTGTTTTATTATGTAGTTACCTTGTACCGTCATTGTCTGTATATTTACCTTGTACCGTCATTGTCTGTAAAATGTTTTATATACCTATTGTTTAATTATGTATTTACCTTGTACCGTCATTGTCTGTATAATGGAGTATATACCTATTGTTTTATTATGTATTTACCTTGTACCGTCATTGTCTGTAAAATGGAGTATATACCTATTGTTTTATTATGTATTTACCTTGTACCGTCATTGTCTGTATAATGGAGTATATACCTATTGTTTTATTATGTATTTACCTTCTACCGTCATTGTCTGTATAATGGAGTATATACCTATTGTTTTATTATGTATTTACCTTGTACCGTCATTGTCTGTAAAATGGAGTATATACCTATTGTTTTATTATGTATTTACCTTGTACCATCATTGTCTGTATAATGGAGTATATACCTATTGTTTTATTATGTATTTACCTTGTACCGTCATTGTCTGTATAATGGAGTATATACCTATTGTTTTATTATGTATTTACCTTGTACCATCATTGTCTGTATATTTACCTTGTACCGTCATTGTCTGTAAAATGGAGTATATACCTATTGTTTTATTATGTATTTACCTTGTACCGTCATTGTCTGTATAATGGAGTATATACCTATTGTTTTATTATGTATTTACCTTGTACCGTCATTGCCTGTATAATGGAGTATATACCTATTGTTTTATTATGTATTTACCTTGTACCATCATTGTCTGTATAATGGAGTATATACCTATTGTTTTATTATGTATTTACCTTGTACCGTCATTGTCTGTATAATGGAGTATATACCTATTGTTTTATTATGTATTTACCTTGTACCATCATTGTCTGTAAAATGGAGTATATACCTATTGTTTCATTATGTATTTACCTTGTACCGTCATTGTCTGTATAATGGAGTATATACCTATTGTTTTATTATTTATTTACCTTGTACCTTCATTGTCTGTATAATGGAGTATATACCTATTGTTTTATTATGTATTTACCTTGTACCATCATTGTCTGTATAATGGAGTATATACCTATTGTTTTATTATGTATTTACCTTGTACCGTCATTGTCTGTATAATGGAGTATATACCTATTGTTTTATTATTTATTTACCTTGTACCTGCATTGTCTGTATAATGGAGTATATACCTATTGTTTTATTATGTATTTACCTTGTACCGTCATTGTCTGTATAATGGAGTATATACCTATTGTTTTATTATGTATTTACCTTGTACCATCATTGTCTGTATATTTACCTTGTACCGTCATTGTCTGTAAAATGGAGTATATACCTATTGTTTTATTATGTATTTACCTTGTACCGTCATTGTCTGTATAATGGAGTATATACCTATTGTTTTATTATTTATTTACCTTGTACCTTCATTGTCTGTATAATGGAGTATATACCTATTGTTTTATTATGTATTTACCTTGTACCGTCATTGTCTGTATAATGGAGTATATACCTATTGTTTTATTATGTATTTACCTTGTACCATCATTGTCTGTATATTTACCTTGTACCATCATTGTCTGTAAAATGGAGTATATACCTTTTGTTTTATTATGTATTTACCTTGTACCGTCATTGTCTGTATAATGGAGTATATACCTATTGTTTTATTATGTATTTACCTTGTACCGTCATTGTCTGTATAATGGAGTATATACCTATTGTTTTATTATGTATTTACCTTGTACCATCATTGTCTGTATATTTACCTTGTACGTCATTGTCTGTAAAATGGAGTATATACCTATTGTTTTATTATGTATTTACCTTTTACCGTCATTGTCTGTATACTGGAGTATGTATACCTATTGTTTTATTATGTATTTACCTTGTACCATCATTGTCTGTATAATGCAGTATATACCTATTGTTTCATTATGTATTTATCTTGTACCGTCATTGTCTGTATAATGGAGTATATACCTATTGTTTTATTATGTATTTACCTTGTACCGTCATTGTCTGTATAATGGAGTATATACCTATTGTTTTATTATGTATTTACCTTGTACCGTCATTGTCTGTATAATGGAGTATATACCTATTGTTTTATTATGTATTTACCTTGTACCATCATTGTCTGTATAATGGAGTATATACCTATTGTTTTATTATGTATTTACCTTCTACCGTCATTGTCTGTATATTTACCTTGTACCTTCATTGTCTGTATAATGGAGTATATACCTATTGTTTTATTATGTATTTACCTTCTACCGTCATTGTCTGTATATTTACCTTGTACCTTCATTGTCTGTATAATGGAGTATATACCTATTGTTTTATTATGTATTTACCTTCTACCGTCATTGTCTGTATAATGAAGTATACACCTGTTGTTTTATTATGTATTCACCTTGTACCGTCATTGTCTGTATATTTACCTTGTACCGTCATTGTCTGTATAATGGAGTATATACCTACTGTTTTATTATGTATTTACCTTGTACCATCATTGTCTGTATAATGGAGTATATACCTATTGTTTTATTATGTATTTAACCTTGTACCATCATTGTCTGTATAATGGAGTATATACCTATTGTTTTATTATGTATTTACCTTGTACCGTCATTGTCTGTATATTTACCTTGTACCGTCATTGTCTGTATAATGGAGTATATACCTATTGTTTTATTATGTATTTACCTTGTACCGTCATTGTCTGTATAATGGAGTATACACCTATTGTTTTATTATGTATTTACCTTGTACCATCATTGTCTGACAATGCAATAATATTATAGTCTGATTTCGTTCAGGAAATATAAAACGAGACTGAAATCAATTACATCAAATAACTCTTCATACTATTTACCACGGAGTGTCGTTGTCATATAGGATCAAAGTCTTAACAAAATAACAAGATATGTTTGACCGGTAAAGGGATTGTAGTCATACTGTTAAACATATTTATTATTGAGAGTTCTGAAAAACTTGGAAAAGGATGAAAGAGTAATCAAAATCGGATGATGAACAAAAAAGATATGGTCATTTAAAGGTTATTTTTGAAACGGATATTGAAACCATCAGTTTGAGAACTATGACATCATAGTTCTAAATTGCCATATATGGCATGTGACACCACAAACACAAACAGTTGTCAATAGGGCTACCGCCTGGGGGTTTAAACCAAGTTCCAGGGTGCACCAAACCTCGATCTTACCCGTTGTCATCCCAGTGTAAATAAAGAAATCCCAGCCAGGCTATATTTTCTTACAAACAAGGCAGCATTAATAGGCAATACAAGATAACCACATAGACCGAGCAGATAATCGTGTATATATATAAAAACAAGAGGTCTAGAAAGCTACAGAGCAACATCACAATGACTTGGCAGTCCTGGAGCATCTTCCAGTTTTATCTGCAGATCTCTGAACTAGTACTGTGTCGAATCCCTGTCTTCCTACACAAGTGCTCCAAGATCTTCTACTCCCTATACTTCAACAACGGCGCAAAATATCAGACTTGTCGTGCTATTTAAAATGGTGGGAGCATGGTACCGGCGCTAGAGCTTGACGATGCAAACACTAAAACGAAAAGACCAATGAAAGAAAAAATGAATACACTAACAATGTTGAAATAGTATAGACTCATGTGTTAATATTATGTGTTATAAAGTAAATAAATAACAGACTGCAGTGTTAAAAAAGGAGTATGATAATGGACCTTTGGAAACGGCCGAACACGACACATACAAAATATTGCAGTCTCGGTTTGACTGAGACTGTTCATGAACGATAGTGAAATATACTAGCTACCGCCCGCGCCCTCTAGCTCCGCGTTGAGCAGAACTCAATATTCATAAAATCAGTATTACATAATTTTAACCATCCCGAAGATGGCATGCATATGGCGGTGGACATAGAGATTTTCCTCCCCCATGTCCAGCAGCGTATGGTCCCAGTATCTAACAAAATACTATGCACCGAAGAGCCAAATAAACAAAATGGAATTTAGTTGGGACCAGCGGTTACGAAGACTGCATATCACAAGTAACAGGCAAAATACTAAGTCAAAAAGCAGACAACATATCCTATGAGTGGTTAAACAATACCCAGAGACTTTTATCGGCCGGAGTAGTGGAACCACCGAATCGAAACTTAAGTAAGAAAACAAAAGCAATTGAAAATGTACCACCGATAAATAAATACAAGTATCGGGCTCAGCGATCTCCAAAGATCGAATGAATAACAGTCCTGATTGCAAGCTGACACTATGTGACAAGTATGGATTGTATCTATATGAGTGTTGGTAGCTTTAATCTCACTGTATCAATGTTCTGTACAATATGTGGTGTAACATGATAGTTATGGCCTACATCTGTATGAGTATGGGCTACTTGAATACTTCTGAAGCTATGTTCTGTACAATACATGGGTGTATACTTACGTGTTAATTGACATGTTTGGCTTATATTTGTTTGAATATTGGCTACTAGAAGCATTCTGACTCTATGTTCCATACAATATTTGAGTGTAGGCTATATGTAACCTGACAGGACTGGCATGTATGGTCTGTATATATGTATAAGTGTAGGTAACTTGAAGCCCACTGTCTCAGTGTTGTTTCCAATATGAGGTTGTGATCTTATAATATTTATGTAACATGACAGGAAAGGCCTGTATCTGTACGAGTGAGGGAAATTTGAAGCCTTCTGTATCTACAAGTATGTTCTTTACAATACATGGGGTATATACTTAAGTGTAACACGACTAGAATGACATGTATCTGTATGAGTGTAGGTAGGTTGAAGCCCGCTTCCTCTTATTTCTGTACAATATGTGAGTGTATACTTAAGTGTAACATAACATGTATGGTCTGTAACTGTTTGGATGTGAGCAGCTTGAAGCCTTTTGCATCTATGTTTCGTACAATATGTGGCTTTATAGTTACGTGTAACATGACCGGTATGACCTGTATCTGTATGAGTGTGGCTAGCTTGAAGCCCTCTGCCTTTACGTTCTGTACAATACTTGTGTGTGCTCAACTTGAAGCCTTCTGCATCTTCGTTCTTTATATGTATTAACATGACATGTATGGTGTGTATCTGTTTGCGTGTGGGAAACTTGAAACCCACTGCCTCTTTGTTTCGTATATGCATACATGTTAACTGATAGGTATGGCCTTTATCTGTTTGAGCAACTTGAAGCCCATTGTCACTATGTTCATTTGAACAATATGTTGGTATATACATGTATTTTTATTGTAAAAAGACAGGTATGGCCAGTATTTGAAGGAGTGTGGGTAACTTGAAGCACACTGCCTCTACGTTCTGTACCATACGTAGGTATGGGCAACTTGAAGCTTTCTGCAGTTTTAGTACTTTATTTTTACTATTTAAAATATAATAGAGGAGCTTAAATCTAAACATTTAACAAAATAAATCATATCCGTAAAAATGGTCATATGTTAAGCCATAATTAGGAATATACTGCTATCTTTAAGCATTTGGGTGGCGGCCATTTTGAACTGTGATAAACATAGCAACATGGGGTGGGGTGGGTGAGGGGTGGGGGACACTTATTATATTACAGAGCAGCTTAAATCTAAGCCAAAAATAAAATAAAACACTTCTGTGTAAATGGTTGTTTTGGGGTTAAGCAATAATTTATAATATATTGCTATATTTAAGCATTTGGATGGCGGCCATTTTGCAGCGGCTAAAAATAGTTAACATGGTGGGAGGGGAGACATTTAATATATTATAGAGGAGCTTACATCTAAGTCAAAAACAAAATAAAACATTTCTGTGTAAATCTTCTTTGAGTTAAGCCATAATTAAGATCATATTTCTGTTTTGAAGCATTTGGAAATGTGCTAAAAATAGTAACAGAATGACTTGTGACCTTGGGGACCCTTTTCGATTTTCAAGTTAAGACTACCAACTACTATAACGGAAAGTTTGGTGCTTTCGTCCACTCCGTCCACATCCGACAATTTTGGTCCCTAGCTACTATGGCCAATATGAGTTTTGAGATGATTTTCAAAAGTGTTTGTTTTTAGTCAGAGCGTATCGACCAAGTCTGTAGACATTTTCCTCCAAATTATATTATGGTACGACGTGACCAATGTGACTTAGTAAACATGAAAAAAGAGAAGTTTCAGACGATTGTATTGCGTTCCGGTTAGTTTTATTTATTTGACTGGTGATTCCTTCAAGATTGTTTATATACACTCAGTACATTTGAAAACGCAACACTTGGTATTTTTTAAATTTCTAAAGATGTTAAAGACGTTAAATTTAAATGTGTTTAAATGAAAGAAGTAGAGCAAATATTATGCAACTGTTTGTCGCCATATGTTACCCTTTGGGACAAGGAGACTTGTGTACTAGCATAAAACACAATCTGGATTTGAACAAAAAAACAGCGGATTAAAAATAATCGAAAATGAAAAATGTTACGTTTTTAAATGTACTGTATATCTTTTCTATTTCAATGCATGCATTGTGAATGATTTTGATTTATGAACAACATAGCCGGAATTTGTCTTATCAACTACAATGTCTTTTTTACGTAAGAATATTTCGTACCATTCAATGTCAACGCTCCTTTGGCTGATTTTGTTTGTCCCAGATACTTATCATTTTAAACTATTTTTAAATTCTGTAAATGTTACTGCCAACTGTTATCGGCCTGTTAAAGAACAGGTCATTGATTGCGAAGTTATTCTGAGCATCACAGGTGTCAAGACAATGTCGGTTAAGGTTGTTATCAGGGAAATATCAAGTCGACCTAAGTATATATGAATAAGATGTATAATGCTATAAGAAATCCCAAACCAAAATTATAGATATATACATGCTTACATGCAAACCTAGATCTGCCTTTATTGCACATTTTATTGGCCATCACAATTTGGGTTCCATGGGAGCCCAGAATTTGCAGAAGCATATGACATAGCATAGACAGGTTCGTTGTTGTATGGTATGGAGTTTTTTGTTCATCCATACATCCGTACGTTTGTACGCTGGTCTTGATGAGAGGCTCAACCTTTTGCTTTAGGATCACTAGGTTAAAGGTCAAGGTCACCATGGAAACACGCGCGATATTTTGAAAGCCTGACAACCACTCTCATTAATCTGCATAGGCACATTGCTCATAATAAGAGGAGAAACATTACTGTTTTGGCGCAAGTAGGTCAAATGTCGCAATGACCTTATAAGGAAATATGCATTCCTCGCGGTAACTTTGAAAACATAAAATCTACCATCAAGACACGTATAAGGTACATTGCCTTTGGGAAGTGGAGGAACCCTATTGTTTTTGGGACCTCGTATGTAGCTACACATTCTGTACTTATAACACACGCTCATTAAATAGCATTGGAACATTGCCCTTGGCAAGAGAAGACAGTCCATGCGATAATTCTAGAGGGATAACACATACACTTATGAAGCATCGTAGGTACATTGCCCTTGGTGAGAGAAACTATACAGTGTTTAGGGTAAGTCAAAAGACAAGGTCACCACAACGTTACTGACATACGCATTCCACGCAATAACTCCGGAAGTATAACACTGAAAGCCAAGAAACTTAATATATACATTGTCCTTGGTGATCCGAGGAACCATATTGCTTTTTGTGTCAGGAGAGCATCAAGGTCACATTGGCCTGTCAATGGCCCAGTTCTGAAAAACACTTTACCCACAGTAACCTGCAACTATTAGACCTGCAATTTTGAAAATTTATAAAAATAATACCCATGGTAAAGCAATGACTCTACTTACTTTTTGGGGTTAGTAGGTATTACGTTATGTCCACAGTAACACGATCATGAAAAACACCATCCTACGATAGGGGAGGCGTGGTGGGGGGTGGGGCTGTTTCTCTCCTTTTGGTACGCATTATTCAGGGCAAATTTAGAGAGTATTCAGTACCCACGGCCCGGTTTAAAGTTGTATTCAGTACTCGGATAATCCATGTTAAATAGCATTCAGTACTCGGGTCTAAAATGAAGGAGTATTCAGTACTCAGCTCTAAATTAAAGAGTTTTCAGTACTCGGGGCGGTGGTGGGGGGGGGGGGGGGAGGGGAAGGGAAGGGGGAAACACCCACATAGGGGCGGTTGTTATACTATTATACCTACACCCTTAAAACTTGATAAAACGCGTATCCATGGTGCAACAACGACCCCTATCGTTTTTATGATTAGTAGGTAAAAGGTCAATGACTTGATCATGTAATATTCTTTCCCTACAATCTTGATACTCATTTCAAATTTTTTATTGGTTAAACAAAAATTCATTTAAACAAAATTTCGGAAAGTAAAAGGTCAATGTCATCTTGACTTGACGCTTAGAATGTTTCGCAACAACAACAACAACAACAACAACAACAACAACAACCAACAACAACAACAACAACAAAAAAGAAAGAAAAGAGTATCAAATGGGCGTATAGTGCCGCGTTATGCGGCGCTCTTGTTTTTGTTATAATTATTACTTTTGTTCTAGTTTATGTGAAACCATACGCTCCCTAGTACGCTCCCTAGTCAGCGTACATATTTACATAGAGAATATTTGTTGTTTTGGAGTGAAACAACAAATATTCTTTTTATTTTATGCTTTATAATCAAAGTGTACTGCAGTATGCAGAAAAAATAAAATAAAATTGAAGACGTCATTGGCTTAGTATGATACAATTTCTGTTTTCAATTTCTTCTAAACTACTTAAGCGATTTCAATAATATACAACTCATTTTCTTAGTTAAGTTATTTCCAATCCAATAATATAACTTTTATAGCAACTTTCTGAAAAAAGTTGTTTTTGAAAAAAATGACCAAATGACAATTTTCACTGTAAATGACAACAATTGTGAAATACTTTATCAGTTATAAAAAACTATAGCTTATTTTGAAAAAAGTAGTTCCGGCAGTGAAAAAATAAACTCTATATTTCACACGTATGAAATTCCGCTTTTATTTCATTGCTAAAATCAACTATTTCACTGTTAAGCATAAAATAAGTTGGAATAATACATAGTAATGTATGACCGATACAAAAGAGAATAGCGAAACTGGTATGCTACTGTTGTTTTTTTGTTAATGTATCTTCGTCCAAGAGACATATATTTCCTATACATGTTTTGTAAATATTTGCCACAGTTTTTTTATTCTTTTTTTTATAAATTTGTAATTCATTGTATGCATTTTTTGAACGTTCTTTGAATCTCTCCAAATGCTTTTGCAGATAATTTAGGACTTCGAGGGAATTAGGTGGGGGTACTAGTTGTGTATTACATGCAGAAAATGGGGAAGGATACACATGAATACGAGAACCATGCCCTACACTTATTATCTTATGGTTCTTTAACGTGCTGGATATACTTCGATACACGGTGTTGCACTGTTTACGTTTCCATCGGACGGCCGAGGTTGAGGGCGTGTCTTGCCTAAGGACACTACCCGTGGCGCAAGCGAGGCTGGAGGTTTTAAGGACCGGACCCGTCATCATGAGATTCAGAGTCGAACGTGCTGTCTACTTCTTTTAAAAAATGCATGCTCCTAATGCGATGCCATACAATTACTTTTGCACTTTGCAGAAGCTTTAGTCTTAGTCATTGTCCTGTGCCTGTAGAGAACTATTTTTTTATTGGTTAAACTATTGAATACTTAGAGCATGATTGTGTAGGTAGCGTAGAAATAAAATGGTTTCCGCCAAACTAATCTGGAGTTAGTGACACAATCCAACGTTCACCGTCTAAACGTGTGGGTGGGAAGAGCAGCACATTTAGGTTATTTGTAATATGACGTCACGAATTGTTTTTTCAAGATAACAAAAGGACGCACTATATATAGGGGATCGCCCAATTTATCTAGGTGATCGCCTTGTATAATCACTTAAGGTTTCTATCTCAGTATATTACAATCGTCGAATCTAAAATTATTTGTTTTACGGAAGTGTTTCCCGAAGAAACCATGCTGTCATTAAATGCGTTTTTTGCGGTTGTATTTGTTCTAGGTGTGACAAGCATCGAAGTCATGGCTCAAGGACATCCGCGTGAGTACTATTAAAATACGCTATAGCACCAGGCAAACAGTTGCTTTCATTCTTCAGAGAGTGTAAAAATAAACTTTATACTGTAACACCTGAAGGGACCTTGATATGTATGTTAAACGGAATATTTGCATAAACATTAGAGTCTTTTTGAAATTAGAAAATCAATGGTATATACGTAATACATTTACAATAGCCGTTTTTAAAGTTTTTTTATGTTATTCTAAAGTTGCATATTTACGTTATAAGTGTATATTTGTTTATTACAAACTATGTATATATTTGTGTACTAGTTAGAAGCTTTCCATTTATCACGTCAGTTAAATCTAATAATATATATAAATTAATATAAATATGTAAATTAACATATTAGCGATTCAATGTGATGGTTCAGTCACCTTCTCTGCATATTTTGCGGTGAAAGCAAAATAACAACAACATTTACTGCTAAAGTATTAATTGTTACCTTATAAATATGAATACTTTTCTGTTAATTATGTTAGTTGTTGGTATAATGTTGTATATATATATTTCACTATCGCTGTCAAGTTTATATGTATTTGTTGTATCCTCACAACCCATCTTATGACCCATTGGAATTATCTGAATAAACACATTTAACATAAATTCAAACAAGCTTTATTATCGAGTGTTCTGAAAAGCTTGGAAAATGTGAACTCGGATATTAAACGTTTAATCAGATATGACTATCAAAGGCTCTTCTGAAACGAGTATGGAAGCGGCCATTAATACCATAACTTGTTTACTATTCACGAATTATTTTTAAATGTGAAAGAAATTCACAGCAGCTAAATGAACAATAATTATACTTATTTGTAATAATGCATTTTAAGATTTGTTAAGGCAGTTGTAAAGTGATTTTCTCTGCTATAAATGACATGTATCAAATATACCATATATGGTAATTTAGAACTATGCCGTCATAGTTCTCAAAACGTTGGCTTCAGTATCCATTTTAGAACAACTATCAAATGGTCATATCTTCTTTGTTCATCATTAGATTTTGATAATTTTGTTCACTTTGTTCCAAATACATAGCCCAAACTAATTGTTTGCATGTATGTCAACATGCCCTGTACAATTATATGTAAATATCAGATGTTTTTCATACCTTACTGAAATAAATACTGAAATGGGGATTCCTTGGAAGCAACTAACACAAACAAAAGATAAAAGTAGCAGACTCCGTTTTTATGAGTCTGTTCATGACAGGTAATGTAAAGTGCAACACCTCTCATGCCTCCTAGCACCGGTTTAAGCGATATTCTACTTTAAAGCCACAAAGAATGGGCTTGATGATCTCAAAGGACCTGTACGTAATAACACTACTGATTTGTAGTCGAGGCAACTTTTTACGGCCGCCACACAGCACTAAACAAACGCTAATGAAAGTTTGAAATATGAAAATGATTTTTTTAAGAATAGGTTTGCCAAAAGCAAGTACAAATATACTTTATAAAAAGTAACAAACTTAAATCTACTTTATAAAAAGTAACAAACTTAAATTTTTAAAAAGAGAAGAAAAATGGCCTTCCTGATAGACCAATGATAATGTCCTAAATACAGAACCTCCCAAAATATGAATTACCAGAAGCGTTTCAAAATAATCAGTTATTGATATTGCATATTACAATGCCAATTAATACTATTTATTCGTTACAGACAACTGCTCTGACCTGTACACTAATAACATCTTACTACCCAACGGAACCTACACCATCTATAACCAGAAGAACGAGGCTTACCAGGTATACTGTGTCTTCCATCGCGGTTGGGGTTACACTTACGTGTCACCAGCAACACAAGTTCAGGTCAACATCGACGACCTGTATACCAACACTAGCTACGTGCTTGTCCGAGATTTGCGGGATGATGGCTCCCAGAACGAGGCTAACATATCACAGATAACACGGTACCAGCAACGCAATCTGTCTATCCAGTACAATGCTCACCAGGGGTACAGTGCAATGCAGAACAGTAAAATGACGCCATATTTGTATGTAGGATTTGTTCCAGTTAACGGTGTAAGCCATCGTGGAGACACGCAAGGTTACAATGTCAATGGTTTTGATGTAACATTCGTCAATTGCGACGGGAATCCAAACAGCTATTTTTCGTTTCTGTTTAATCAGAAGCACGTCTCACCAACAAATTACGGTCCAACCGACTCAGTCCTTCTGCACCAGTGGGTGGATCGCGCTAGATTAGTCCCTAAAAGTCAAAATATACCAAACAGCTTTTTCTCATTTTTTGAGATTCATTTTGGTGGCTGTGGTGGTTTTGGAACACCGGCTCAGTTCCCCCACGTGACTGCAGCTGCTCTGGGTTTACGCTATGGTAAGCATTTAAATCTCAACATGATTTGACATATCATATGTGATATTTATTCTATAAATAGTCCAATACTAAAATTAGGAATGTGGATTAATTTGTAAACCTTTTAAAATACGTTATGTGTGGGCGTCTCCGTGGTCGAGTGGTTAACGACGTTGCGTTTTAAACCTCGCTTCTCACTGCTGCGGGTTCGAATCCCACTGGCAGCTCGACTTGTGAGGAAGTGTCGATTCTGAGGGATGGCGGGAATGTGTACAGATGGCTGGAGGCGTACAGTACTGGTTCTACCCAGGAAAAGTGGGTGGTCTGCCTCCACCACAAAAAAATCGACCGTCATATATAACCTGACATGTGTTGAAAATGACATAAACACCATACAAACGTTATGTGTGACCTTTATATATAACCCGTGGAACGGTTTATACCATGTTTACATGATGACAATTGTTCAAGCATGAATATAATATTAAGAACAAAGGTCTTACAGTGTTTCATTTTACCTAACAGACATTTAATCAGAATGGTTGTTTCTTTTAAAATGTACATCCATTTTGGAAGCATGAATTATGTAAAAATGCTTTATACTCTGGACTTATTCAATACTGTTTAGACGGTATTAAATTGTTAATAGTCATGTATGTAGAAACATACATACATATATAATATTCATGATTTTTTGGAGTATTTGTAGTAAGTCGAGTAAAGATACTCACAATTTTTTTTGTGTAACAAATAACAACAAAGAATGAGTAAAACAATCAAACATCTTTTCTGCAGCTCTGCTGTGAGTAAACTAACGATTTTTTTTTGAACATCTATATATTTTATTATAAGTTATTTTATATATGCATATGAATGTAATAACGAGCTATTTTTGACATTATAATGTGCCTGTGATGCGTGAAGCCGAATCATAGTGTGGAATTTAACCCTTAAACCGCCAAGCAAAAGCTATAATAGACTTTGCGTCCATTGTAAACCCAGTTCAGCCTGCGAGTAACGCGAGTAACTCGCAGGCTGATCAGGGTTTACAATGTCCAGCTGCTGATCAGTCACACCCCTTTGTCACATAAATAGAATGGTCTTAATTCAAACAAAGAACGGTCCATTATACATAGGGTTAATATGCGATCTTATTTGTAATTAGGACTCTTAGAATGACTCTCCTGAAACTTATGACGCCAACTTTTACAGTAACCATTACAACATAGTGTACACTGTTTTAAAACCTATTGACGACCAGGTATATATATAACTTACATATTTTGAGAATCCAAACTCTATAGCAACAGTATAAACGGCTTTAACCAGCCAGACAAAACCCCAAAACTAGAGCTTCGAATTAAGAGTTACCAACTAATAATTCATTTTGCGCATATTCAATCACGGGTAGTTGGAGAACCCGTGAATAAACATATAATTTTAACAGGCATGTATACCTTATTATATGACCGTAACACCTGGACAGAGTTTTGATAAAGGACTCTGTCGTGTATTTGACGGGTTATAATCTTTAACACAAGACGTAGTATAAGATAAGAATGTTGATGGCTGGTATCCTTATCTTGTATGAAAGAAATCAAGTTTAATGACGTTTTTGTTTTGAAATAACGGATTTATTTTACGACGGGGATTCACATATGAAAAATAAAAGAGTGCAAGAAACGAGGTTTGTTCATCAGACGTACATCAATTATTACAGTGAAACAAATCTGGAATTTCAAAACGCAAGTTTATAAGAGTCACAAGTTGTATGGATTGGGTCAAAGAAGGGTAGTAGAGAAGTAGTACAGACTTATAAAGAAGTAATATGGAACCATGAGGGAACGTTTAAAATATTAGGCATATATTACAATTTACAAAACGAAAATTATGTCATTCAAAATTTTTATAATAAAATAGAAAAAATGAAAAAAATAATTAACGATTGGTCTTTCAGAAACCTCTCTATTATTGGTAAAACAACGGTAATTAAAACACTTGTTCTCCCGATAATTATCCAATGTTTAACTGTTCTGCCTGATCCTCCAGATCATATATATAATGAAATTCAAAATATGATGTTCAAATTTTTGTGGTGTGGAAAACCTGATAAAATTAAGAGAAACGTTGTTGTTAGCTCACATGAAGAAGGAGGACTAGCATTTCCACACATTAAATTGTTCAGTCAGTCTCTAAAATTATCTTGGATTAAAAGATTTTAGATCAAGATAAATTTGCTCCATGGAAAACCCTAATTTTAGATGATCTGGAGAAAATAGGTGGATATAGGTTATGGCATTTACATAAAGAAGGTCTTTTAATGGTAGCAGAACATATGAACAGTTTCTGGAAGAGTGTTTTGAGGTTCTGGGCACTTATTGATAAGAAAAGTACCTCAACGCCGGAAGACATTTTATCTGAACCTCTATTTTATAATATAAATATTAAAATAAACAATGATATGGTGTTTTATAAAGAATTTTGTAAAAAAGGAATATTTTTTGTTAACGATATAGTAAACGAAAACTGTATGTTCTTACCGTTTGAAGACTTCTCGGATAAATTCGATATACATGTTCCATTTTTGACATATTTAGGACTAGTAAATGCAATTCCAAGAAAGTGGAAAACAATAATAACAAATAAAAATAAACTCGAACAGCCGATACATAACAACATAAACAAACTAAAAAAAGCAAAACAGATAAATAAAATGTTTTATCCAGACTTTTTAAATCTTATAGTAGAACTGCCTACAAATTCACAACAAAAATGGAACACAGATTTTAACAAGGTTCTGAGTAGAGATAGCTGGAAAACTCTATACAATCAACCTTTCCGTATAGTTGATGACGCATATCTTCAAAGCCTTCAATACAAAATATTCCATAGAATTGTGTTTACAAATGCGAGACTATATAAATGCGGATTGTCAGAAACAGAACTATGTACATTTTGTAATAACACAAAAGAAAAAATGATTCATTTGTTTTATGATTACATGTGGTCAAAAAATGTCTTAATATATTTATTTTACCAATTAAGAGACAAGTGCGAAACCTCAGTCGAAATGAACCCCGTAAATCTTCTTTTGGGCCCAGAATGCTCTTCAATTTCAGATATTATAATATATATATGTTTACTTATTTACAAAAACTATATTAACTCATGCAGATTGAAAAAATGTCTACCTAATGTCGCAATCTTTATTGAAGAACTAAAACGTTTTAGAAATCTTGAATTGTACTCAACATACATGTACCCCATACTGAAGTCAAATCATATCAAAGCAAGATGGAATATTGTTCAAAATACGTTGATCAATTAAGGCTTTCATATTGTATATTTGTCTATTGTTTATACTTTTATAAAGTTGGCGAGTGGTAAAGTGTTAAACAAAATAGATATGTTCCCTCTATTTCTCCCCTTTTCTTATCTGTAAATTATATATGATAACTGATATACATTTGATGTCTGAATAAAATATTAAAAACAAAACAAAAAAGTTTATAAGAGTTCTATATTTATTGGTAATTACTTAATTGACACGTTTTACATCGCACAGCATGACATTTCTTTTCGTATGAACCTCGTATCATGTGCGGCTGATTATAATATGATAATACACATGCTTATTCGTAAATAGTGTTAAATAAATTACCGATACATCTTGAGCGATAGCATACTACTTTTTTTCGAGGATTTACATTTATAGTCATTAGTGAAGTTATACAGAAACGAATATGCTAACAGACATATGGACGGACGGACGGACGGACGGACGGACACATGGATCGTTTATCAATAACACCAATTAAGCAAATATAAAGAAAACAGTACGCGTTAACTTCGTGTCTTTGAATGAATGCATATATATATAGACAATTTTGTACCAATCACTTACCAACGGATTCGAACCCGCAACCCTAGACACCAACATCGACACAGCGCCGCTTAATAGCAGACGCCTTAGCCCACTCGGCCACCTTGTCAACCTTACATATATACATATGGTACAATTTACTATACTTTACTTCATGGCAGATATATCGTGCCCTACGCCAGGAAAAATTGCCCGTGGTCAGACGACGTTCAGCAGTACACTGTATGGGAGCGACGTGCGGTACACATGTGATTTGGGCTATACCATAAAGTTGGGAGATTCATCAAGAACATGTACGGAAACTGGAAGATGGTCCGGCCTCGAGCCCCAGTGCGGACGTTAGTACCCTAATATACTTATTGATTGTTAAGAAGGTACACATGAATAAGGTCAGTGATTTGTAAACAAGGTATCGATCATGATAATAGTTTTTAAAATGTTTATTTTTTTATTAATTCCTTTTTCAAAGTACGACTTGCTGTAAACTTACTTTATTTCCAATAATTCTTCACAAATTACACATGCAAATGTTGGATCAGTATATACATATCGTTGATTTGTTGTCAGATGATCAGAGGGATTGTCTTCCTCGACCGACGGGGAGAATAAAAGGGATTCTGTTTCTTTTGAAGCTGAAATAAACGTACATTCTATAACAGTTGAAAAAGGATTGGTAAGGGAGACTCCTTAGTTTTGAATGAATGTCCATGGGGAAATTTCTTATAAAATAGAAATCTAAGAGATTAAAAGCCATGCACAGGCTAGACAATAAAAACAATTCCACAAAGGTGGTGTTTTTAACTTAGTGTGACATAATAGTTAATTTTGGTATGAATAAACTGTTTGTACTATGACCGGTATGAAGACTGTAAACAGAAAATCCTAACTGATGGCTATGTTGTAAATGCTATCATTTTTTTTATCATTTCCTGCACTTCTTCAGTCGAATTGAGAGTACGAAAAAAAAAGCCGGTTAAGGTATGTAGAAATAGCATTTTTATGACAATTTGGAGTGTTTGTCATTCAATTATGGATGTGTTACATCTCAAATACGGGACAGGTATATTCTGTCGTGTGTCTATAAGTGTCATGTTTTCCTTTTTTTGAATGCTGAGTGTGTGGGGTAAATGAACTTGTATTTGTAGGCATAGAAACCGATTGTGTTGCTTTCTAGCATGTATTTGCTACATTTTGAGGCGAAAGATATATGGTCTTTCAGGAACAATGCATGTTTCTTAGTTTTGGAAAATAGAATTAAAGTTATTTAAGGTATTGAGGAGCTTGACTATATTCAAAGTATTGAGGAGCTTGACTATGCTCCCAGTATTGAGAAGCTTGACTATATTCACGGTATTGAGGAGCTTGACTATGCTCCCAGTATAGAGGAGCTTGACTATATTCCCAGTATTGAGAAGCTTGACTATATTCACGGTATTGAGGAGCTTGACTATGTTCCGAGTATTAAGGAGCTTGAATATGTTCCAAGTATTGAGAAGCTTGACTATATTCCCATTATTGAGGAGCTTGACTATATTCCCAGTATTGAGGATCTTGACTATGCTTCCAGTATTGAGGAGCTTGACTATGCTCCCAGTATTGAGAAGCTTGACTATATTCCCAGTATTGAGGAGCTTGACTATGCTCCCAGTATTGGGCAGCTTGACTATATTTACGGTATTGAGGAGTTTGACTATGTTCCCAGTATTGAGGAGCTTGACTATGCTCCCAGTATTGAGGAGCTTGACTATATTCACGGTATTGAGGAGCTTGACTAAGCTCCCAGTATTAAGGAACTTGACTATATTCCCAGTATTGAGGAGCTTGACTATGTTCCCAGTATTGAGGAGCTTGACTATGCTCCCAGTATTGATGACCTTGGCTATATTCCCAGTATTGAGGAGCTTGACTATGCTCCCAGTATTGAGGAGCTTGACTATATTCACGGTATTGAGAAGCTTGACTATGCTCCCAGTATTGAGGAGCTTGACTATATTCACGGTATTGAGAAGCTTGACTATGCTCCCAGTATTAATGAGCTTGACTATATTCCCGATATTGAGGAGCTTGACTATGCTCCCAGAATTGAGGAGCTTGACTATATTCACGGTACTGAGAAGCTTGACTATGCTCCCAGTATTGACGAGCTTGACTATGCTCCCAGTATTGAGGAGCTTGACTATATTCACGGTATTGAGGAGCTTGGCTATGCTTCCAGTATTGAGGAGCTTGACTATATTCACGGTATTGAGAAGATTGACTATGCTCCCAGTATTGAGGAGCTTGACTATGTTCCCAGTATTGAGGGGCTTGACTATGCTCCCAGAATTGAGGAACTTGACTATATTCACGGTATTGAGAAGCTTGACTATGCTCCCAGTATTGAGGAGCTTGACTATGTTCCCAGTATTGAGAAGCTTGACTATGCTCCCAGTATTGAGGAGCTTGACTATATCCACGGTATTGAGGAGCTTGACTGTATTCCCAGTATTGAGGAACTTGACTATGCTCCCAGTATTGAGAAGCTTGACTATATTCACGGTATTGAGAAGCTTGACTATGCTCCCAGTATAGAGGAGCTTGACTATATATCCAGTATTGAGAAGCTTGACTATATTCACGGTATTGATGAGCTTGACTATGTTCCGAGTATTAAGGAGCTTGAATATGTTCCCAGTATTGAGAAGCTTGACTATGCTCCCATTATTGAGGAGCTTGACTATATTCCCAGTATTGAGGATCTTGACTATGCTCCCAGTATTGAGGAGCTTGATTATGCTCCCAGTATTGAGAAGCTTGACTATATTCCCAGTATTGAGGAGCTTGACTATGCTCCCAGTATTGAGCAGCTTGACTATATTCACGGTATTGAGGAGTTTGAATATGCTCCCAGTATTGAGGAGCTTGACTATGCTCCCAGTATTGAGGAGCTTGCCTATATTCCAAGTATTGAGGAGCTTGACTATATTCCCAGTATTGAGAAGCTTGACTATATTCACGGTATTGAGGAGCTTGACTATGTTCCGAGTATTAAGGAGCTTGAATATGTTCCAAGTATTGAGAAGCTTGACTATATTCCCATTATTGAGGAGCTTGACTATATTCCCAGTATTGAGGATCTTGACTATGCTTCCAGTATTGAGGAGCTTGACTATGCTCCCAGTATTGAGAAGCTTGACTATATTCCCAGTATTGAGGAGCTTGACTATGCTCCCAGTATTGGGCAGCTTGACTATATTTACGGTATTGAGGAGTTAGACTATGTTCCCAGTATTGAGGAGCTTGACTATGCTCCCAGTATTGAGGAGCTTGACTATATTCACGGTATTGAGGAGCTTGACTAAGCTCCCAGTATTGAGGAGCTTGACTATATTCCCAGTATTGAGGAGCTTGACTATGTTCCCAGTATTGAGGAGCTTGACTATGCTCCCAGTATTGATGACCTTGGCTATATTCCCAGTATTGAGGAGCTTGACTATGCTCCCAGTATTGAGGAGCTTGACTATATTCACGGTATTGAGAAGCTTGACTATGCTCCCAGTATTGAGGAGCTTGACTATATTCACGGTATTGAGAAGCTTGACTATGCTCCCAGTATTAATGAGCTTGACTAAATTCCCGATATTGAGGAGCTTGACTATGCTCCCAGAATTGAGGAGCTTGACTATATTCACGGTACTGAGAAGCTTGACTATGCTCCCAGTATTGACGAGCTTGACTATGCTCCCAGTATTGAGGAGCTTGACTATATTCACGGTATTGAGGAGCTTGACTATGCTCCCAGTATTGAGGAGCTTGACTATATTCACGGTATTGAGAAGATTGACTATGCTCCCAGTATTGAGGAGCTTGACTATGTTCCCAGTATTGAGGAGCTTGACTATGCTCCCAGAATTGAGGAACTTGACTTTATTCACGGTATTGAGAAGCTTGACTATGCTCCCAGTATTGAGGAGCTTGACTATGTTCCCAGTATTGAGAAGCTTGACTATGCTCCCAGTATTGAGGAGCTTGACTATATTCACGGTATTGAGGAGCTTGACTGTATTCCCAGTATTGAGGAACTTGACTATGCTCCCAGTATTGAGAAGCTTGACTATATTCACGGTATTGAGAAGCTTGACTATGCTCCCAGTATAGAGGAGCTTGACTATATATCCAGTATTGAGAAGCTTGACTATATTCACGGTATTGAGGAGCTTGACTCTGTTCCGAGTATTAAGGAGCTTGAATATGTTCCCAGTATTGAGAAGCTTGACTATGCTCCCATTATTGAGGAGCTTGACTATATTCCCAGTATTGAGGATCTTGACTATGCTCCCAGTATTGAGGAGCTTGATTATGCTCCCAGTATTGAGAAGCTTGACTATATTCCCAGTATTGAGGAGCTTGACTATGCTCCCAGTATTGAGCAGCTTGACTATATTCACGGTATTGAGGAGTTTGAATATGCTCCCAGTATTGAGGAGCTTGACTATGCTCCCAGTATTGAGGAGCTTGACTATATTCACGGTATGGAGGAGCTTGACTATGCTCCCAGTATTGAGGAGCTTGACTATATTCCCAGTATTGAGGAGCTTGACTATGCTCCCAGTATTGATGACCTTGACTATATTCCCAGTATTGAGGAGCTTGACTATATTCCCAGTATTGAGGAGCTTGACTATGCTCCCAGTATTGATGACCTTGACTATATTCCCAGTATTGAGGAGCTTGACTATGCTCCAAGTATTGATGACCTTGACTATATTCCCAGTATTGAGGAGCTTGACTGTGCTCCCAGCATTGAGGAGCTTGACTATATTCACGGTATTGAGAAGCTTGACTATGCTCCCAGTATTGAGGAGCTTGACTATATTCACGGTATTGAGAAGCTTGACTATGCTCCCAGTATTGAGGAGCTTGACTATATTAACGGTATTGAGAAGCTTGACTATGCTCCCAGTATTGATGAGCTTGACTATATTCCCAATATTGAGGAGCTTGACTATGCTCTCAGAATTGAGGAGCTTGACTATATTCACGGTACTGAGAAGCTTGACTATGCTCCCAGTATTGAGGAGCTTGACAATGCTCCCAGTATTGAGGAGCTTGACTATATTCACGGTATTGAGGAGCTTGACTATGCTCTTAGTATTGAGGAGCTTGACTATATTCACGGTATTGAGGAGCTTGACTATGCTCCCAGTATTGAGGAGCTTGACTATATTCACGGTATTGAGAAGCTTGACTATGCTCCCAGTATTGAGGAGCTTGACTATATTCCCATTATTGAGGAGCTTGACTATATTCCCAGTATTGAGGATCTTGACTATGCTTCCAGTATTGAGGAGCTTGACTATGCTCCCAGTATTGAGAAGCTTGACTATATTCCCAGTATTGAGGAGCTTGACTATGCTCCCAGTATTGGGCAGCTTGACTATATTTACGGTATTGAGGAGTTTGACTATGTTCCCAGTATTGAGGAGCTTGACTATGCTCCCAGTATTGAGGAGCTTGACTATATTCACGGTATTGAGGAGCTTGACTAAGCTCCCAGTATTAAGGAACTTGACTATATTCCCAGTATTGAGGAGCTTGACTATGTTCCCAGTATTGAGGAGCTTGACTATGCTCCCAGTATTGATGACCTTGGCTATATTCCCAGTATTGAGGAGCTTGACTATGCTCCCAGTATTGAGGAGCTTGACTATATTCACGGTATTGAGAAGCTTGACTATGCTCCCAGTATTGAGGAGCTTGACTATATTCACGGTATTGAGAAGCTTGACTATGCTCCCAGTATTAATGAGCTTGACTATATTCCCGATATTGAGGAGCTTGACTATGCTCCCAGAATTGAGGAGCTTGACTATATTCACGGTACTGAGAAGCTTGACTATGCTCCCAGTATTGACGAGCTTGACTATGCTCCCAGTATTGAGGAGCTTGACTATATTCACGGTATTGAGGAGCTTGGCTATGCTTCCAGTATTGAGGAGCTTGACTATATTCACGGTATTGAGAAGATTGACTATGCTCCCAGTATTGAGGAGCTTGACTATGTTCCCAGTATTGAGGGGCTTGACTATGCTCCCAGAATTGAGGAACTTGACTATATTCACGGTATTGAGAAGCTTGACTATGCTCCCAGTATTGAGGAGCTTGACTATGTTCCCAGTATTGAGAAGCTTGACTATGCTCCCAGTATTGAGGAGCTTGACTATATCCACGGTATTGAGGAGCTTGACTGTATTCCCAGTATTGAGGAACTTGACTATGCTCCCAGTATTGAGAAGCTTGACTATATTCACGGTATTGAGAAGCTTGACTATGCTCCCAGTATAGAGGAGCTTGACTATATATCCAGTATTGAGAAGCTTGACTATATTCACGGTATTGATGAGCTTGACTATGTTCCGAGTATTAAGGAGCTTGAATATGTTCCCAGTATTGAGAAGCTTGACTATGCTCCCATTATTGAGGAGCTTGACTATATTCCCAGTATTGAGGATCTTGACTATGCTCCCAGTATTGAGGAGCTTGATTATGCTCCCAGTATTGAGAAGCTTGACTATATTCCCAGTATTGAGGAGCTTGACTATGCTCCCAGTATTGAGCAGCTTGACTATATTCACGGTATTGAGGAGTTTGAATATGCTCCCAGTATTGAGGAGCTTGACTATGCTCCCAGTATTGAGGAGCTTGCCTATATTCCAAGTATTGAGGAGCTTGACTATATTCCCAGTATTGAGAAGCTTGACTATATTCACGGTATTGAGGAGCTTGACTATGTTCCGAGTATTAAGGAGCTTGAATATGTTCCAAGTATTGAGAAGCTTGACTATATTCCCATTATTGAGGAGCTTGACTATATTCCCAGTATTGAGGATCTTGACTATGCTTCCAGTATTGAGGAGCTTGACTATGCTCCCAGTATTGAGAAGCTTGACTATATTCCCAGTATTGAGGAGCTTGACTATGCTCCCAGTATTGGGCAGCTTGACTATATTTACGGTATTGAGGAGTTAGACTATGTTCCCAGTATTGAGGAGCTTGACTATGCTCCCAGTATTGAGGAGCTTGACTATATTCACGGTATTGAGGAGCTTGACTAAGCTCCCAGTATTGAGGAGCTTGACTATATTCCCAGTATTGAGGAGCTTGACTATGTTCCCAGTATTGAGGAGCTTGACTATGCTCCCAGTATTGATGACCTTGGCTATATTCCCAGTATTGAGAAGCTTGACTATGCTCCCAGTATTGAGGAGCTTGACTATATTCACGGTATTGAGAAGCTTGACTATGCTCCCAGTATTGAGGAGCTTGACTATATTCACGGTATTGAGAAGCTTGACTATGCTCCCAGTATTAATGAGCTTGACTAAATTCCCGATATTGAGGAGCTTGACTATGCTCCCAGAATTGAGGAGCTTGACTATATTCACGGTACTGAGAAGCTTGACTATGCTCCCAGTATTGACGAGCTTGACTATGCTCCCAGTATTGAGGAGCTTGACTATATTCACGGTATTGAGGAGCTTGACTATGCTCCCAGTATTGAGGAGCTTGACTATATTCACGGTATTGAGAAGATTGACTATGCTCCCAGTATTGAGGAGCTTGACTATGTTCCCAGTATTGAGGAGCTTGACTATGCTCCCAGAATTGAGGAACTTGACTATATTCACGGTATTGAGAAGCTTGACTATGCTCCCAGTATTGAGGAGCTTGACTATGTTCCCAGTATTGAGAAGCTTGACTATGCTCCCAGTATTGAGGAGCTTGACTATATTCACGGTATTGAGGAGCTTGACTGTATTCCCAGTATTGAGGAACTTGACTATGCTCCCAGTATTGAGAAGCTTGACTATATTCACGGTATTGAGAAGCTTGACTATGCTCCCAGTATAGAGGAGCTTGACTATATATCCAGTATTGAGAAGCTTGACTATATTCACGGTATTGAGGAGCTTGACTCTGTTCCGAGTATTAAGGAGCTTGAATATGTTCCCAGTATTGAGAAGCTTGACTATGCTCCCATTATTGAGGAGCTTGACTATATTCCCAGTATTGAGGATCTTGACTATGCTCCCAGTATTGAGGAGCTTGATTATGCTCCCAGTATTGAGAAGCTTGACTATATTCCCAGTATTGAGGAGCTTGACTATGCTCCCAGTATTGAGCAGCTTGACTATATTCACGGTATTGAGGAGTTTGAATATGCTCCCAGTATTGAGGAGCTTGACTATGCTCCCAGTATTGAGGAGCTTGACTATATTCACGGTATGGAGGAGCTTGACTATGCTCCCAGTATTGAGGAGCTTGACTATATTCCCAGTATTGAGGAGCTTGACTATGCTCCCAGTATTGATGACCTTGACTATATTCCCAGTATTGAGGAGCTTGACTATATTCCCAGTATTGAGGAGCTTGACTATGCTCCCAGTATTGATGACCTTGACTATATTCCCAGTATTGAGGAGCTTGACTATGCTCCAAGTATTGATGACCTTGACTATATTCCCAGTATTGAGGAGCTTGACTGTGCTCCCAGCATTGAGGAGCTTGACTATATTCACGGTATTGAGAAGCTTGACTATGCTCCCAGTATTGAGGAGCTTGACTATATTCACGGTATTGAGAAGCTTGACTATGCTCCCAGTATTGAGGAGTTTGACTATATTAACGGTATTGAGAAGCTTGACTATGCTCCCAGTATTGATGAGCTTGACTATATTCCCAATATTGAGGAGCTTGACTATGCTCTCAGAATTGAGGAGCTTGACTATATTCACGGTACTGAGAAGCTTGACTATGCTCCCAGTATTGAGGAGCTTGACAATGCTCCCAGTATTGAGGAGCTTGACTATATTCACGGTATTGAGGAGCTTGACTATGCTCTTAGTATTGAGGAGCTTGACTATATTCACGGTATTGAGGAGCTTGACTATGCTCCCAGTATTGAGGAGCTTGACTATATTCACGGTATTGAGAAGCTTGACTATGCTCCCAGTATTGAGGAGCTTGACTATGTTCCCAGTATTGAGGAGCTTGACTATGCTCCCAGAATTGGCGGCACTCCTCAGTTTCGCATGAATGTCCATGGTGTAAATCAGAAAGAAATCAACTAAGCATCTTTCAGGTCCATGGATGGTCTTTATAATAATTATGAAGCACATGTTTGATGTTTTTTTCAGTTTTGATTACTTCTAAGTTTATTTTGGTGTATTGGATATGCATTCTTTGTGTTTTTTGGAGGCTATAAATAGAAAAATGTGAACCAATCAACAACTTCCTAAAAGTAGTTAAAATGGCTGATTTTCACTGACGAGGAGATCAGCGTGGAATAACTTTTTAAAATGCCGGACTAGGTATGTAAAATTTAGCATTTCCTGATATGCAAGAGCATTATGAGTGCAGACATGACCCTGATATGTGTAGGATTTTTTTATTTTTTTATTTATTGACATTTGAAATATTGTTAAAATTGCATTTTTAGCATGTTTTAAGGGGTGGGGTAATCTTAAAGAAATGGGACTAAAGTTGTACAGAAAATGCTTTTTGATACTTTTATTTGGTATGGAAACATGGGTAATTTTATTGTCTTCTAAGAAATGTATGACACAATGATGATGTGATTTATTTTTGCTCAAGGATTCAGGCTAAGAGCTTGTCATGTGTTTGATGATTGAGAAATGTACATTAAACTGTGGAGTGCCCCCAATTGAGGAACTTAACTATATTCACGGTATTGAGAAGCTTGACTATGCTCCCAGTATTGAGGAGCTTGACTATGTTCCGAGTATTGAGGAGCTTGACTATGCTCCCAGTATTGAGGAGCTTGACTATATTCACGGTATTGAGGAGCTTGACAATATTCCCAGTATTAAGGAACTTGACTATGCTCCCAGTATTGAGAAGCTTGTTTATATTCACGGTATTGAGAAGCTTGACTATGCTCCCAGTAATGAGAAGCTTGACTATATTCTCGGTATTGAGGAGCTTGAATATAATCCCAGTGTTGAGCAGGTTGACTATGTTCCCAGTATTGAGGATCTTGACTATGCTCCCAGTATTGAGGAACTTGACTATATTGGAGAGCTTGACTATATTCCCGGTTTTGAGAAGCTTGACTATATTCCCGGTATTAAGGAGCTTGACTATATTCCTAGTATAGAGGAGCTTGACTATATTCCTGGTATTGAGGAGCTTGACTATATTCCCAGTATTGAGAAGCTTGATTATATTTCGGGTATTGATGAGCTTGACTATGTTCCCAGTATTGATGAGCTTGACTATGTTCCCAGTATTGAAGAGCTTAACTATATTCCCAGTATTGATGAGCTTGACTATATTCCCAGCATTGAAGAGCTGAATTATATTCCCAGTATTGAAGAGCTTGACTATATTCCCAGTATTGATGAGCTTGACTATGTTCCCGTTATTGAGGAGCTTGACTATGTTCCCAGTATTGATGAGCTTGACTATGTTCCCAGTATTGAGGAGCTTGACTATATTCCCAGCATTGAAGAGCTGAATTATATTCCCAGTATTGAAGAGCTTAATTATATTCCCAGTATTGAAGAGCTTGACTATATTCCCAGTATTGATGAGCTTGACTATGTTCCCAGTATTGATGAGCTTGACTATGTTCCCAGTATTGATGAGCTTGACTATGTTCCCAGTATTGAGGAGCTTGACTATATTCCCAGCATTGAAGAGCTGAATTATATTCCCAGTATTGAAGAGCTTAATTATATTCCCGGCATTGAAGAGCTTAATTATATTCCCAGTATTGAAGAGCTTAACTATATTCCCAGCATTGAAGACCTTAATTATATTCCCGGCATTAAAGAGCTTAATTATATTCCCGGCATTGAAGAGCTTAATTATATTCCCGGCATTGAAGAGCTTAATTATATTCCCAGATTGAAGAGCTTAATTATATTCCCAGTATTGAAGAGCTTAACTATATTCCCAGTATTGATGAGCTTGACTATGTTCCCAGTACTGAGGAGCTTGACTATATTCCCAGCATTGAGGAGCTTGACTATATTCCCAGCATTGAATAGCTTAACTATGTTCCCAGTATTGAGGAGCTTAACTATATTCCCAGTATTGAAGAGCTTTATTATATTCCCAGTATTGAAGAGCTTAATTATATTCCCAGCATTGAAGAGCTTAATTATATTCCCAGCATTGAAGAGCTTAATTATATTCCCAGTATCGAAGGGGTTAACTGTATTCCCAGTATTGAGAAGCTTGACTATATTCCCAGTACTGGGGAGCTTAATAATGTTCCCAGTATTGAGAAGCTTCGCTATATTTTGGTATTGATGACCTTAATTATATTCCCAGCATTGAAGAGCTTAATTATATTCCCAGCATTGAAGAGCTTAATTATATTCCCAGTATTGAAGGGCTTAACTGTATTCCCAGTATTGAGGAGCTTGACTATATTCCCAGTACTGGGGAGCTTAATTATGTTCCCAGTATTGAGAAGCTTCGCTATATTTTGGTATTGATGACCTTAATTATATTCCCAGCATTGAAGAGCTTAATTATATTCCCAGTATTGAAGAGCTTAACTATATTCCCAGTATTGAAGAGCTTAACTATATTCTCAGTATTGAGGAGCTTAACTATCTTCCCAGTATTGAGGAACCTGACTATATTCCCAGTATTGAAAAGCTTAACTATATTCTCAGTATTGAGGAGCTTAACTATCTTCCCAGTATTGAGGAGCTTGACTATATTCCCAGTATTGAAAAGCTTGACTATGTTTCCAGTATTGAGGAGCTTGACTTTATTCCCAGTATTGAAGAGCTTGACTATGTTTCCAGTATTGAGGAGCTTGACTATATTTCAAGTATTCAGGAGATTGACTATATTCCCAGTATTGAGCGGGTTGACTATTTTCCCAGTATTGAAAAGCTTGACTATGTTTCCAGTATAGAGGAGCTTGACTTTATTCCCAGTATTGAAGAGCTTGACTATGTTTCCAGTATTGAGGAGCTTGACTATATTTCAAGTATTCAGGAGATTGACTATATTCCCAGTATTGAGCGGGTTGACTATATTCCCAGTATTGGGGAGCTTGAATATAATCCCAGTGTTGAGCAGGTTGTCTATGTTCCCAGTATTGAGGATCTTGACTATGCTCCCAGTATTGAGAAACTTGACTATATTGGAGAGCTTGATTAAATTCCCAGTATTGAGGAGCTTGAATATTTTCCCAGTATTGAGAAGCTTGATTATATTTCGGGTATTGATGAGCTTGATTATGTTTCCAGTATTGATGAGCTTGACTATGTTCCCAGTATTGATGAGCTTGACTATATTCCCAGTATTGACGAGCTTGACTATGTTTCCAGTATTGATGAGCTTGACTATGTTTCCAGTATTGATGAGCTTGATTATGTTTCCAGTATTGATGAACTTGACTATATTCCCAGTATTGAAGAGCTTGACTTTGTTTCCAGTATTGATGAGCTTAACTATATTCCCAGTATTGATGAGCTTGACTATATTCCCAGTATTGAAGAGCTTGACTATGTTTCCAGTATTGAGGAGCTTGACTATGTTCCCAGTATTGATGAGCTTGACTATATTCCCAGTATTGACGAGCTTGACTATGTTTCCAGTATTGATGAGCTTGATTATGTTTCCAGTATTGATGAGCTTGACTATGTTCCCAGTATTGATGAGCTTGACTATGTTCCCAGTATTGATGAGCTTGACTATGTTTCCAGTATTGAAGAGCTGAATTATATTCCCAGTATTGATGAGCTTGACTATATTCCCAGTATTGAAGAGCTTGACTGTGTTCCCAGTATTGATGAGCTTAACTGTGTTCCCAGTATTGATGAGCTTGACTATATTCCCAGCATTGATGAGCTTGACTATGTTCCCAGTATTGATGAGCTTGACTATATTCCCAGTATTGAAGAGCTTAACTATATTCCCAGTATTGAAGAGCTTGACTATGTTTCCAGTATTTATGAGCTTGACTATCTTCCCAGTATTGAAGAGCTTGACTATATTCCCAGTATTGATGAGCTTGACTATATTCCCAGTATTGAAGAGCTTGACTATGTTTCCAGTATTGATGAGCTTAACTATATTCCCAGTATTGATGAGCTTGACTATATTCCCAGTATTGAAGAGCTTGACTATGTTTCCAGTATTGATGAGCTTGACTATATTCCCGGTATTGATGAGCTTGACTATGTTCCCAGTATTGATGAGCTTGACTATATTCCCGGTATTGATGAGCTTGACTATGTTCCCAGTATTGATGAGCTTGATTATGTTTCCAGTATTGATGAGCTTAACTATAATCCCAGTATTGAAGAGCTTGACTATGTTTCCAGTATTGATGAGCTTAACTATATTCCCAGTATTGATGAGCTTGACTATATTCCCAGTATTAGAGAGCTTGACTATGTTTCCAGTATTGAGGAGCTTGACTATTTTCCCAGTATTGATGAGCTTGACTATATTCCCAGTATTGACGAGCTTGACTATGTTTCCAGTATTGATGAGCTTGATTATGTTTCCAGTATTGATGAGCTTGACTATGTTCCCAGTATTGATGAGCTTGACTATGTTCCCAGTATTGATGAGCTTGACTATGTTTCCAGTATTGAAGAGCTGAATTATATTCCGAGTATTGATGAGCTTGACTATATTCCCAGTATTGAAGAGCTTGACTATGTTCCCAGTATTGATGAGCTTAAGTATGTTCCCTGTATTGATGAGCTTGACTATGTTTCCAGTATTGATGAGCTTAACTATATTCCCAGTATTGATGAGCTTGACTATATTCCCAGTATTGAAGAGCTTGACTATGTTTCCAGTATTGATGAGCTTAACTATATTCCCAGTATTGATGAGCTTGACTATATTCCCAGTATTGAAGAGCTTGACTATGTTTCCAGTATTGAGGAGCTTGACTATGTTCCCAGTATTGACGAGCTTGACTATATTCCCAGTATTGACGAGCTTGACTATGTTTCCAGTATTGATGAGCTTGATTATGTTTCCAGTATTGATGAGCTTGACTATGTTCCCAGTATTGATGAGCTTGACTATGTTCCCAGTATTGAAGAGCTGAATTATATTCCCAGTATTGATGAGCTTGACTATATTCACGGTATGGAGGAGCTTGACTATGTTCCCAGTATTGATGAGCTTGACTATATTCCCAGTATTGAAGAGCTTGACTATGTTTCCAGTATTGATGAGCTTAACTATGTTCCCAGTATTGATGAGTTTAACTATATTCCCAGCATTGAGGAGCTTGACTATGTTCCCAGTATTGATGAGCTTGACTATATTCCCAGTATTGAAGAGCTTGACTGTGTTCCCAGTATTGATGAGCTTGACTATATTCCCAGTATTGAAGAGCTTAACTATATTCCCAGTATTGAAGAGCTTGACTATGTTTCCAGTATTGATGAGCTTAACTATATTCCCAGTATTGATGAGTTTAACTATGTTCCCAGTATTGATGAGCTTGACTATATTCCCAGTATTGAAGAGCTTAACTATATTCCCAGTATTGAAGAGCTTGACTATGTTTCCAGTATTGATGAGCTTAACTATATTCCCAGTATTGATGAGCTTGACTATATTCCCAGTATTGAAGAGCTTGACTATGTTTCCAGTATTGATGAGCTTGATTATATTCCCAGTATTGAAGAGCTTGACTATGTTTCCAGTATTGATGAGCTTAACTATATTCCCAGTATTGATGAGCTTGACTATATTCCCTGTATTGAAGAGCTTGACTATGTTTCCAGTATAGAGGAGCTTGACTATGTTCCCAGTATTGATGAGCTTGACTATATTCCCAGTATTGACGAGCTTGACTATGTTTCCAGTATTGATGAGCTTGATTATGTTTCCACTATTGATGAGCTTGACTATGTTCCCAGTATTGATGAGCTTGACTATGTTCCCAGTATTGATGAGCTTGACTATGTTTCCAGTATTGAAGAGCTGAATTATATTCCCAGTATTGATGAGCTTGACTATATTCCCAGTATTGAAGAGCTTGACTATGTTCCCAGTATTGATGAGCTTAACTATGTTCCCAGTATTGATGAGCTTGACTATATTCCCAGCATTGATGAGCTTGACTATGTTCCCAGTATTGATGAGCTTGACTATATTCCCAGTATTGAAGAGCTTAACTATATTCCCAGTATTGAAGAGCTTGACTATGTTTCCAGTATTGATGAGCTTGACTATATTCCCAGTATTGATGAGCTTGACTATATTCCCTGTATTGAAGAGCTTGACTATGTTTCCAGTATAGAGGAGCTTGACTATGTTCCCAGTATTGATGAGCTTAACTATATTCCCAGTATTGATGAGCTTGACTATATTCCCAGTATTGAAGAGCTTGATTATGTTTCCAGTATTGATGAGCTTGACTATGTTCCCAGTATTGATGAGCTTGACTATATTCCCAGCATTGAAGAGCTTGACTATGTTCCCGGCATTGATGAGCTTGACTATATTCCCGGCATTGATGAGCTTGACTATGTTTCCAGTATTGATGAGCTTGTCTATGTTCCCGGCATTGATGAGCCTGACTATATTCCCGGCATTGATGAGCTTGACTATGTTTCCAGTATTGATGAGCTTGACTATGTTTCCAGTATTGATGAGCTTGACTATGTTCCCAGTATTGAAGAGCTTGACTATGTTCCCAGTATTGATGAGCTTAACTATGTTCCCAGTATTGATGAGCTTGACTATATTCCCAGCATTGATGAGCTTTACTATGTTTCCAGCATTGAAGAGCTTGACTATATTCCCAGTATTGAAGAGCTTGACTATATTCCCAGTATTGATGAGCTTGACTATGTTCCCAGTATTGATGATCTTAACTATATTCCCAGCATTGATGAGCTTGACTATGTTCCCAGCATTGAGGAGCTTGACTACATTCCCAGCATTGAAGAGCTTAATTATATTCCCAGCATTGAAAAGCTTAACTATGTTCCCAGTATTGAAGAGCTTAATTATATTCCCAGTATTGATGAGCTTAACTATGTTCCCAGTATTGAAGAGCTTAACTATGTTCCCAGTATTTAGGAGTTGACTATAGTCCCAGTATTGAGGAGCTTGACTATATGATAGTACATTATTGGTTTGACTTTGTTCCCAGTATTGAGAAGCTTGACTATGTTCGTAGTATTGAGAAGTTGACTATGTTCCCAGTATTGAGGAGCTTGACTATTAATCCGAGCCTTCTCTGACCCTAAAAGCCTTTTTTTTTTTCTTTTTTTTTTCCGGCTTTATAGGGTCAGAGGAACTGCTATAGTGAAAACCGGGGGATTACTAAAAATGCACAGGCATGCACTTTCAACGATGTTTGCGGTGTCGGGTCGATTTTTACGATAAATTTATCTCAACAGATCGATCAATTAATGTTTATTATACCAAGTTGCAATGATAAAACTGCACCTTTATCGATGGAAGCGGCACAATAAAACATTTATGTTTTGAAGTACACTTTTATTTACTATAGCCGCCATATTGTCATTTTGCATATTAGTTAAATTCCCGTGATATTCTCGCGAGAGGTGAAGGCATTCATATTCCCCTCATCAAATAAGTCCGCTATCAAATTGACAGCATCGAGGGATTTTTGGAATGGAGCAAAAAGTTCTCGGAGCATAATTAGGGTCTAAACTTTAAAGATAAACAATTAGATATTGTTAAAAAAAATTATTAGTGCCAAAAGGAAAAGTTGGTCACAATTTTGAAATTGTTTGAATTTTGCGGGAAATATTTATCGGCGCACCGGTCACGATCACGTGACATTTGACCTGAATGATGGAAATTTAATATTTTTTAACTTCGTCTGAAAAGGTTGATCGTTACAAGTTTATTAAGGTTAATAAAACAAATATTTCCGTTCAGATAGGTAAATAAATATATTGATAATCGGTTTATATGCTTGAAATGCTAATCCAATGAATACTTACATAGATACATTGATTTAAATCCAAGAGGTAGCTCCTCTCCCTCGCGGGAGAGGAAATCCCCGTGTTTTTACTATAGGAGTTCCTCTGACCGTACACAGCCAGATGAAATATCAAAAATCGTAAAAAGGGCTGGTAAGGTCAGAGAAGGTTCGGATTACTTGACTATATGATAGTACCTTATTGGCTTGACTTTGTTCCCAGTATTGAGAATTGACTATGTTCCCAGTATTGAGGAGCTTGACTATATGATAGTACATTATTGGTTTGACTGCGTTCCCAGTATTGAGAAGCTTGACTATATGATAGTACCTTATTGGCTTGACTTTGTTCCCAGTATTGAGAAGTTTGACTATGTTCGTAGTATTGAGAAGTTGACTATGTTCCCAGTATTGAGAATCTTGTACATTTTCGTTTCAGAGTTCCCGTGTGATAGTCACCCTTGTCAGAACGGAGGTCTATGTTTCGAAGTAGAAGGCAGGCAATATGTGTGTGAATGTATGGAGGCATTTGCTGGAACCAACTGTGAAAACGAAATAGATTGATGATATGCCAAATAAATAAAACCTATTATGTGGAATTATGTGTGCAGTATATACACTATATAGCGGAAATTCCCGTGTTGCGTTTCTTTTGCGTTTCAGTGTATACAACATCATTTGTTGTAAGTGGAAGTTTCCTATATACTTGTTAATATTAGGTATTGTATATGACTACAAATACTCAACACACGCTGTAATAGTTATATATACAGTGTACCTTCATTATTTGATGCAGAGATCAAATTTAAGAAAAGTATGAAGACATACAACTGGTTTATCTTGTAAGCGTTGTTGTTTCGGTGCGTGCGTTTTATTGACTGAGGTTCATCAATCATATATTTTCTGTTCGACTTTGTCATAAAAATGACTTCGTTTCATTTCCAGTATAAGTTTGTGTAGACGAACTCTCAAACATTATTTATCTAATTATAAAAATCCTTATCCTTCTGCAAATGAAACCTAATTAACATTTAACCAATCGTTCCCTATGGTCTAGCTCTAACAGTAAAAACTATTGAAATATTAGGAAACAAAACTATAAATTGATAAAACAACTGCTTTGATGCTTCTGACAGAATAAAAAAAAATTTGATTCGTAGAATATCTGATGATACATTTTTATTTTTGATAAGTACATTTATTCAATTTTGCGTTGGAACTAATTACAATAAGCACGCTTTGAATATATTTAAAAAAAAATGTATCTGGAAGGATGCATTCATCATTTACAAGTAAATATAAAAATTGAAGAGGAAAAGTAGCATTCAAGGACGACAATCAACCAAAAACACACACAGAATCAAAGAACACATTTAAAGATGAATAAAAGGTCAAATAAGACATCACAAACACACAAACACAAAAGGGTTGACAATAGGGCTACCGCCTTGGAACGGTCAGTGGCAAAAAAGTCCGCTGGGGGCTTAAACCAGGTTCTAGGGTGCACCAAACCTCACACTTACCCTACCGTCAACCCAATAAAACGGGGCAGTGTAAATAAAGAAATCCCCGCCATGACCTATTCTCTGACCAACAAGGCAGCTTTAATAGGCAATATAAGAAAAGCACAAAGATGCTCGTGTATATATAAATACAAAAAACAATAGCCTAGAAAGACACAAAGAAGGTATTCAATGACTTGGCAGAAGCCAGAGCAACAAGAGAATAAACCGTTGAGGGCACGGCAAGACAAGACTGCAGACAAACATCAAACGTCACCGTCCTTTTTGGTTTTAGGTAGACGTCATCATAGGGTCCACAGCCTGTCCGGTCATCGCACCATTAAAGAGGAAAGCATAGTGGCGAACTGTAAATGGGTCCACCACCAAACATGCAGTGCGTTGCAAAATGATAGGGTCATAACCTCTTTTGATAAACCTTTTAACAAGTTTAACAAAGATAGTATGCAAGTGATCATGATCAAGGATCTTACGAAGTTTGTAAATCACGTCACCATAGAAGTCAGGTTGGGATAGTCCTCTTCGCAGAAGAGTTCTTAAATTACTTTTACATTTTGGAAAGAAGATCCGAGTTACGATAATACAATTTTGCAAAGGTTTTACGAAGTTTATGGTATCGGTAACCCTGCTGGAGTAGCTTTTTAGTTATACAAAGATTACGAATATTAAAGTCCTCATCTAGAGTACAAGCTCTAGAAAAACGAAGATAGCATTCAAAGGACCGAAATCATTCGTTGACTTCCTTCACGATCTGATAATCGGACTCCACTCAAAGTCAGGGAAGGTACCTAATTGATGGGAGGAGCTAACTCTACACGATTTACCGGAACGGAGTTGATTTACCGAAATGGACCGAAACAGATATATGAGTTAAAGACTAATGCGCACATGATTGCATGTTTTATTTTCAGTCCAGTGATTTAAGTTTATTACGTCTTTAATACCGCATACAGCAGAGTGGGTCATTAAGACTTACTGAAACTGACTTTGTTTTCATTAGCTCGACTGGCAGCCAGTCCATCCGTCCGTCCATTCGTCCGTCCTTGTCTTTTGCTTTGTGGGCACTCTAGACCCTCCATTTTTCATCCCATCTTTACCAAACGTATACAGTAGTTATATATCCATAATATCTCTGACCAGTTTTTGAAACAGCCAGATTCAATCTGTAACAGCTTGAATTTACAAAAATGCATAATTAGCTCGACTATTCTAAGAATAAGAGAGCTTATGTAATCACCCCGGCGTCGTCATCGGCGTCGGCGTCCCAAATCAAGGTTTGCGTGTAAGCTGTGTTTACAAGTCTATATCTCTTACATTTCTTATTCTAGCACAACCAAATTTGGCCATGGGCTTCCTTATAGCATTATCTTAAGGGCTGCATAAGCAATTTTGGTTCCTGTAACCCATGGGCTCCCATGGAACCCAAATTATAATAGCCCATAAAATGTGTCCCATTTCACATCAAATTTTGCGTGTAAGCTGTGTTTACAAGTCTATATCTCTTACAATTCTTAACCTAGCACAACCAAATTTAGCCGTTAGCTTCCTTATAGCATTATCTTAAGGGCTGCTTAAGTAATTTTGGTTCCTGTAACCCCTGGGCTCCCATGGAACCCAAATTCTGATAGCCCTTAAAATGTGTCTGTTTCACATCAAATTTTGCGTGTAAGCTGTGTTTACAGGTCTATATCTCTTACATTTCTTGTCCTAGCTAACTAAATTTTGGAATTGGTTTCCTTATAGTATGTTGTAAAGGGTTGGGTAAGTAATTTTGTCTTCTGCAAATTCTGGGCTCCCATGGAACCCAAATTGTGATGGCCCATGAAATGTGCAATAAAGGCAGATCTAGGTTTGCATGTAAGCATATATATATCTATAATTTTGGTTTGGGATTTCTTATAGCATTATGCATCTTATTCATATTTCACCCATATTGGAGCATGGGCTCCCTCCTTCCCCCCGCCACTTTACCCCTCCCCACACCCACCCACCCGATTTTTTTTTTTTTTTACATATTTCTGTGTTGTTTTAGTCAATTCTTACACATATATGTTGCCCCCACCCACCCCCGTCTCTCAGCCCCCGCCCCACCCTCCCCCCACTTGAAACCTTTTTATTTATTTATTTTTGTACATATTTCTGTGATGTTTTAGTCAATTGTTACACATATATGTTGCCCCTGGCCCCCTACCCCCCCCCCCCACCCCTCCACCCCCCCACCTCTCACCCACCTTCCCCCCCCCACTTGAAACTCTATTTTTTTTTAAACATATTTCTGTGTTGCTTTTGTCAATTGTTACACATGTTGCCCCCTCCACCCCTCCTCCCACTGCCTCCTCTCCCGTGCCATCCCCCCCCCCCCCCCCCACCCACCTCCATCCCACATACTCGAAACTAGATTTTTCTTTTTTCTTTTACATATTTCTGTGTTGTTTTGGTCAATTCTTACACATAGCTTCTTACACATATATGTTGCTCCCTTCCCCAACACACCCTGCCTCTCCACCCGCCCCCACCCCCCACCACACCCCATCACCACACACACACACACACACACACACTCAAAACTTTTTTTTTTTTTTTTTTTTTTTACATATTTCTGTGTTGTTTTGGTAAACACATAGCTTCTTACACATATATGTTGCATCCTCCCACCCCCACCCCCTACCTCTCTCTTGCCCTCCCCCTCCCCCCCCACACACACTCGATTTTTTTTTCACGTATTTCTGTGTTGTTTTAGTCAATTCTTACACATAGCTATGTTGCACCCGTCCCACTCCCCACAACCCCGCCCCTCCCCCCCGCACACACACACCCCACCGCTCGAAACTGGATTTTTTTTTATTTTTTTATTTTTTTTTGCTGTTTCAGCATTTATCATCATAGATCTTTATTATTTATCTCTCACATTAATGCAAACAACCTGAATGCAGACATTAGACAATATAATCCATTTTGTCTTTTTTTTTTATTTGGCTATTAACATTTATGGTACACATATTAACTAATATTTTTATTTAATGTTTATTGTTTTTTTACATTGTATCTGTGTTGTTTTGGTAAATTTACATTGTATCTGTGTTGTTTTGGTAAATTCTTACACATAGCTTCTTACACATATATGTTGCCCCCTCCATCCTACTCCCTGCCTCGCCACTCCCCCAACCCCCTCCCCCACAACCCCACTCGAAACTCGAAACTTTTTTTTTTAAAATTATTTCTGTGTTGTTTTTGTCAATTCTTACACATAGCTATCTTGCACCCTACCCCCTACCCCCTCCCCCTACTACCACCCCAACTCGGAATATTTTTTGTTTTTTTTTGTTTTGCCATATTTCTGTGTTGTTTTGGTCAATTCTTACATAGATTCTTACACATATATGTTGCCCTTCCCACACCCCGCCTCTTCCCCATCCCCACTCAAAACTCGATTTTTATTTTTTATTTTTTTTTACATATTTTTGTGTTGTTTTGGTGAATTTTTACATAGCTTCTTACACATATATGTTGCCCTCATCACCCCACTCCCCACACCACCCACCCCAGCCTCTCCCCCACCCCCAACCCCACCCCACTCAACAATTTTATTTATTATATATATATTTTTTTAAATATTTCTATGTAGTTTTGGTCAATTCTTACACATAGCTATGTTGCTATCATTTTTCATCCGATTTTTACCGAACTTGACCAGATTGTTAATATCAATGAAAGCTCGCACAAGTTCGATATCCAGCTATACCAATAACACTAGAGTTATGGCCCTTGATGTAGTTAAAAATGTTATATTTTGCCTCGTTAAGAAGATCGGGCCTTCATTTTTCATTTGAACTTTACCAAACTTTGCTAGATTACAAATATTAATAAAAGCTCGAACAAGTTCAAAGAACAGACAAATCGGAACAGTACACACCGGAGCTATGACCCTTGATTTAGTTAAAAATGCTGTATTTGCCTCGTTAAGTTACATAATCGAACGAAAAAGTTTATTTAAAAAATGTACTCCTCAACCGTTGGACAAGAGTCTAAACTTGGTGCTGTTGATGAAAGCATAATAAAAGTCATGGCAGATACAACATTTGAGTGTATGTATGTGAGTGTTTAGTTCTAAGGTTTATATTCCCTCCCGCCATTTAACCAATAGGACATCCTAAATGTATAGACACAATATAGTCTGAAATGGATTTATGTGTGTATGTTTAGGGGGAGTGAGGGACGGGGGTGGGGTGTGGTCGCAACGCTGGAAAAAAAACCAGTTGATATACACACAATATGCTTTACACGTGAATTCCTCAGATCCCATCCCCCTCCTTCCACTTCTGAATCCGCAACCACTAATACTTGTTCTGCTCTTATATGATTTTTAAATGTGCCTATGGTTAACAGACTGTGACTCATGTAAGTGGCAATACGCATGCTTTACAACTTGAATTCCTAGAGAACTCGTCTGAAAAACTTGAATGGTATAAACACATATTTTGTAATGTTGAAAGGTTACCATTTCACTTGCTGAAATGACATTTGCGTAAACCAGTCTACTGATGTAATCCATTCGCAACATCTCGTACAGCCGAGCGTTCACGATTGATAGTAGCGAGTTATCTGCCGAGAATAGATGGCGCCACCGAACCCGGTCCAGCTACTTTGGTGTTACTCGGTCTTTATCGTACGATAAACAAAGAAATTCGTCAAAAAAAGAAAAGAAATCATGCCTAGTACGTGTTATTGTGTGCCAGGATGCCATTTAAGAGGGGACATGAGTTTCTAACCGAATCAGTTAGACGGGAGAAATGGATTTTGGCGATTAAACGAATGGATGAGGGATTTAAGAATTGGAAACCGTCAAAATCGTCAGTCGTCTGTAAGGCGCACTTCAAACCGGATGACTACATTCAACAAACAATAGATGGTTTGTTTTAGTGTCCAATCAAACTTTTTGAAAAAACACACACACAAGAAAACGTTAAAGTTAGTAGATGTGTTATTCATAGCCATACTTTTATAAAATAAACTTACCCATACGGTTGAGAAGTATTCGTTGATAGTCAAGTAGTGGGTGGGGTAACCGACTTTCGGTTTCACCACTATTTTTGTTCTATTTGCGCACTATGGAGAGATTGGGATCAGTGAACCTTTATGAACTCAAAACATTTATATTAGGGGAATCTATCACCTGGTGTTTCTTTTCTCTCCTGATGGTTTAAGCTGACGAACCTACATGCATGTGTATAATTGTCACAATTTATAAAGTTGTGTTAGACAAACAAAATGATTTATATTTTTAGTTAGAAATCCCATTCAACAGAAACTACTGTCCACAGCTGTCCCCAGTCAATATCAATGGACAAGACCCATGACCCCATCACAAAAGTCTCGTGGGTTTAGGACACAGGACAGAGAAAGCAGAAAAAGAAAACATGAAGAAACAGTTCTAAATGAGCTAGAGGTTGGCATTTTAGAACCATTGGAATGTAGTGAAGTTGAAGTCGAGACGTGCCCTTCTGAAATCCACTATTTCGCTACACCTCTCAAATGTAGCAGAGAATCCGGAACGCAGACTGATACTAAACCGACCGATACTAAGTCCCTTTTTGATATCGAAAACTTTAAAGATGACGACAAATGCACTCATTTTATTTATACCGGACTTGAACATTACTTAAAATTAACATTTGTTTTAAACACACTTGGACCTGCAGCTTATTGCTTAAATTATCTGTATCACAAGGTTGAAAGTACGTCTGTTATAAATCAGTTCTTTTTGACATCGATAAAACTTAAAAAGTTATTTTAGCGAGATGATTCTCAGCGGAGTTTTTTCATTTTAACTTTCTTTGATTCTGCTCTCAATGCGCTAAGTATTAGCAGAAGTGAATATTAACCGAGTCTTTTTACCATTGATTGCGATACTTTAGGCCTAATTATATCTTTATGGACTGAGAATTAGAGCTGAAATGCGTGTGTTTACTTACCGAGTCGAGACAAATCTTCGTTACGGATGATCATCTCGTGCACCTGCTGATGACGTCGATTACTAGGCTTGATTTTATATAACTGTAATATAAAACTTTTGTTTGTATGGGGTTTTACGTGTTCAACACATGTAAGGTTATATATGACGGTTGCTTTTTTTGTGGTGGATGCAGACCACCCACTTTTCCTGGGTAGAACCAGTATGGTACACATCCCGCCATCCGTAAGAATCGACACTTTCTCACAAGTCGAGCTCCCAGTGGGATTCGAACCTGCAGCTGTGAGAGGCGAAGGTTTACAACGCAACGTCGTTAACCATTCGGCCACGGAGACGCTAAAAGCATCAATATTAATACAAAGACTAGATTCAATACTTTCAGAATTTTAGTAATCATTAAGTCATGCCTGACAAATGGAATAAAATCCGACCATTTAATAAAATGTGATTTGGCATTGTTTACACTTCCATATTAAATTTCAGACAGAAAATTTTAATTCAGATTCAGATTCTTTATATTTGCTACAATTTAATAAATAATTTGTTAATTTTTTTATTTGACTTCTTTACATCAATGATTAAGTAAATTGTCTCGATGTCGCTCTGTATCGAATTTTATCACGTAACTTACAGAGAGGGAGTGAAATAATTTTATATTTTGGATAATCCGCTACTGAAATAACTATGCAAATGAGGGCGGACAGAAAATTATCAAAACGATAGAAAAATGCATTAGGTCAATTTGAAATAGTTATGTGATAAATAGATGTGAGTTATGTGAAAAATAGAATCTCAAGGATTGTAAGTTATGTGACAATTTGTATCTCATTCATGGTCATTCATTATTGAAATCTACAAAATATTATGATGCAAACTACTTTTTATGTTAAATTTGTCCATCTTTCAATATATTCTTTATCCGTGCATAATTAATTTAATCCTAGTAACTCCAGCAGTTCCCATAAATATTATAAAGAAAACTTGTAAATAATATAACTAAAAATCCTTTCTTTTTTCAGTCACCATATGGTAACCCATTTATTCTCCCTGTCATAGATGTGAGGGGTCAGGATAGCCAACCCACCACACTGTACAAAAATAACATATATATAACGAAAAGTAAATTTGCAGTTAAAGGAACACATGGCAATCTTGAACTTAACATCAAGCGTTAAAATTGGCACTATGATTCATTTGAATTTAAAAAAAATGAGATTAAAAAAACAACAAATGGGATGTCGCAAGTTTCAAACAAATCAAAATTGCTGTGTTCCTTTAAAGTATTGTCATTATATGCAACAGGGTGGCTATGGTATCATGTCATGCATCTATGGAATGATATTACAGTGTAGCAACACTATAAAGTTGAGCATTGAGCTCACTGCTACAAGTAGACACTGTCTAAATAGGACTGAAAACTAGAAATATTATAGTGAAAACAACATACATATTTATTTTATTGGTAAATTATTTTACGCAATGCCGATGATCGATTTGGCAATAATCATATAATATATATTATTATTAAACAGATTGAATACAATTATAATTTATGTCAGATGCGAGGCTGTCAATTTCATCCAACGACTTAAGTTAATGAATTCTGTTTTAAATAAACATGAATGTGACATTCACTCCATACTCTAAAGAAAGAATACAAGAAAACATTATTATAGTTGCCTACATGTATATATGAACTTGTACTCATTCATACACATCAAACAAAGGAACTACCTCATTGATTTCCGTAATCCGCTATTTTAAACACTGAAAATCTACGAGGTGATTCCAATGCACATCAAGCTAACAGAAAAGAACACACGATGATGCGGCCTTCATCTGCATATTTCTTACACTAGTGTAATAATGATAAATACATGTATGGCTTTATAATCGCAAGTTATATGATAAACTAGTTTAACATTTTTAATACCGGTAGTTTTTTTATAGAGTATTATAGACTTAAATTTTGCCCTCGACTCCATATTAAATTGATATTCTCATCATCAGCACTTTTATTGATGTCGGCCAATCACGGTAACATTACGTTACGTCTGCTTCACATGGTCACATGGACCTGTTATTTCATACCAGTTTAATACAAATATATATGTGATTATATTTAAATGACCGTCATCTTCTCCACATATAGTATGCAATTAAAAACTGTTTAAAATGCATTGGTGGGGTGGTAAAAATAACCTATATGATTGAAAATATTTCTTGAATTGTTACTCAAAAGCTTTATAATTATATATCGTGTTGATGTTGAAACAATAGTTCTTTTGCATAAGTACACATAACTATTGCATGTACCTGCTGTCAACCTTGTATATATGTCTTGCATCCTCATGGGTCCAAGAATTTGTCTTATTGACAAATCCTTGATGGGTCTTATGACCTTTTGGAATTTTGCTGAATAAAAGATATATATAATTACTGAAATCCAAATGTTTGTCTTAATCAATGTACGTATTGTAAAACCTCTTCTCCAATAGACCTGGTTTGAAATAGAGATAAAAAAATAGACGTAATCTGTCCACCATTTTCCTTATGAATTCGTCATTGTGTGGTATTTTAATGTGCACCATGTCAGTGATCGTGTAAACAACTAGCGCACATTCTTCTGCTCCTGTGCAGAGAAGCTGGCCCTGTATCTGGAAATAGTAGTCGTTTGTTTCATCTAAAACGAGCTCCGAATTTGCGTTCTCTTTCAAATACGATACGGTTTCAACACCGATTGTTTTATCCTTAGCTGTAAAAGGGCACTTTACTTCAGCAATACGCAAACTGTCTATGATGCCATCTGGTGATTAGCGACGAAACATTCAGAATTCTCAATAGTGCAGTATGTCTTGGCGCCGTGTTAGTGCCCAGGAAGGTAGGGTTCAAGCCTGCTGATTTCCCTTTGTTCCCCCTTTTTTTTTTAAAGTTTTCATTGGTTTATATTATTCCTTTTCATTTTTCACTTTGATAACGCAATCTTATAATTACACATGGTAACAGTGAACAGTTTATATGTGTTGTAATGTACACTTTAACGCACACGTGAACAATTGTATTTCTGTGGTGATGTGTACTTCTAGCACGTCGTATTACAAGGTAATTGTATATCGGCAGCTATTTTACGCTTGCGTAAAACCTTGCTTGTTACTTATTGATGGAAATTGTCTAGAAATTGTTTCGATCATACTATGCACATAGTAATGCATAGCCGTAGGAACGGAGTGGGGAGAGATAGGGCAGGCACACCTAAATAATCTGACGGGTGGGCCTGGTGTGTGTTTTCCCCCACTTCCCACCACATATTGTGCCAGTTTATGTTTTGACCCAACACAAGTGCTTGTGACCAAAATAAATTAATCCCAGAGTTTTCACAATATTTAATTATTTCAATAAATTTTGTTGTAAGTATCATTGAAAACATAACAGCAAATTCCTATTTAACTTTAAAGTCTAATTAAAGGGACACTCACAATTTTTACTTTACATAACTACCACATTTAGGTGTCAAACAAACCTATATTTTAGGTGTTTTGCCCTCAATATTTAATTATTTCAAGATTTTTGTTGTAAATATCATTGAAAACATAACAGCCGATTCTTATTTAACTTTAAACTCTAATTAAAGGGACAGCATATGATTTTACCTGATATAACTACCACAGGTAGGTTTCAAATAAACGTATAGACTGGGTCATATTTTCCTCAATATTTAATTTTCTGACATTCATTTGCATAAATATGATTAAAAATATAACGGCTGATTCTTAATTAACTTTAAACTTTTATTAAAGTGACAAAAAATGATTTTAACTGACATAACTACCACAAGTAGGTTTCTCACAAACCAATAGACTGGGTCGTTTTTTCTCAATATTTAATTATTTCAAAATATTTTGTTGTAAATATCATTGAAAACATAACAGTCGATTCTTATGTAACTTTAAACTCTAATTAAAGGGAGAGCATATGATTTTACCTGATATAACTACCACAGGTAGGTTTCAAACAAACCTATAGACTGGGTAATTTTTTCTCAATATTTAATTATTTCAAGATATTTTGTTGTAAATATCATTGAAAACATAACAGTCGATTCTTATTTAACGTTAAACTCTAATTAAAGGGACAGCATATGATTTTACCTGATATAACTACCACAGGTAGGATTTAAACCAACCTATAGACTGGGTCTTTTTTTCCCTCAATATATAACGTTTCTAACATTCTTTTTCGACGGTCTTCAACTTTGTCATAAATAAGTGAACAAAATAATTAAGGTTTCATTTCTTAATTACTGAATTCCAGTTAAGAGACAATTATACATTTTCTGTTTGTAATTCAGTGCGAGAATGAGAAAGCAACATTATAACAATGTTATGAATTTAATTGATTTTTTTTCCAGCTATATGTAAATAAAACTTACCACCACAATGGTAACGTAACTAGCTTCAAAACGCACACTAAATCATGATGATTACAACAGTCATTCACATTAAGCTATGGTAAAATAATAATAATAAACTTTATTTCCTCCATTTATAGGAGAGCATGTATAATAAACAATGATTCACACAGAACAATAGTACAGCTGATAATTTCAGAAAGCAGATATATAAATTTAAAAGCATAAATCAACATATTTACATAATGCGTAGATCAATGATATTTAAGCATAATTATGGACACTCACTCATTTCTGCGTGCTTGAACACAATAGTAATAATACCCGGCTGTATCAACATATCATAAAGCACTAAACAAATAACTAACCATTGTGTATTCTATATAATACAACGTTATTATCAGAAATAAATAGAGGATCTTAAACGAGTTCCCATATGAAACGAGTTATGAATTATTTTAATTTTAACGAGCCTTCTGACGAGTTAAAATTAAAAATAATTCATTACGAGTTTCATAAATCTTATATGGAATGGGAGCGAGTTTAAGATCCTTTTTATCACATAACATTGCAATCAAATTAGTAAAAAATACTTCAGATGGAAATAAAACCGCCACGACGTCAGACACACTTTAGCGTCACAACGTCATACAATATATGACGTCGTAACATCGCGTCTCACACATAACGTTGAGTATAAAAGAGTTCGTGCTTTACCTCTTTACAAAATAGCAGTTAACGCCAACTTTTTAAAGAACCAACAACACTGTTTGTATAACGTGCATTATTTTATAAGCTGTCACGAATAAAAGTTTTATGACTCGGATCTGGTTGAATTTATAGTAAATAAAATAGTTCCAGTTAATAAACTTGCGTATTGTTACAGGTTTACCCCAACCAATCAAAATCGTTTCAGGTTTGTATTACACGTGTGTCATAATAGTAGTGTCATAACACAAAATATTACATGGGTGTTCGACACTTCTAACAAGGGACGTTATTTGATAATAGTAATTCTTAAACATGTTAAAAGCGATTTATAGGTAATTATCTATAATGACAAACTCACCAACCGGTGTGACCTGCTCAGTTGTGTTTAACTCAGTAAATGACAACCATTGGGAGATATATTTACAACGAGCCTGTTTCCCTGCTATAGAAGCCTTGCCGAGACGAAATACAAGAGTTCATAGGGAAATGAAATAACTTGTGGCTATATCAGGCTAGTTAATAAACAACATTATTTTACCCATTTTTTTTTTTACAAAAACATTTTGTGAATAATATTTATGATTATTATAAACAAATGATCACTGTTATCAGTATAATAGTAATGACCTAGGCCAGCAAATAAGTGAAAAAGTTGTTCAATATGGCCTTTCGATATGAACTTACAATATGTATCAATGCCAGCATAGTCTAAGATGGCTGTCCATAGTGTATTTCTTAGGGCATTGTTTTCAGTACATACATTATCAATATTTGTAATTTTATCATATATTATTCTGTTGCATTTTGGGCATTTTTCCGGGCGGCTCAATGAAAATAATTGACCCAGTACAGGTACCGCTGTTTGACATTGTAGTCTTAATCCCGGTATTTTTCTACTTAATTGCCATATTCGACACGGAGCATGTATATTAAAAATATTTAACATCTGATCTTCTGTCATCATTGAGGCAAGTCTATGCTGACAATTAATAGATTCTAATGCATATATTTTATTTTTTAGAACCCTCTTCCATGTACATTTTGTAGGAAAGACTGAGCTGTCAACACAATTATGCAGATAGAAGTAATTTGTATATATCGGGAATAAAACCATGAGTTTGTTTATCATCATTCAAATATCTTATCAATCTATTGACAAATATTTGTTTTGATACATACTTGTGTGAAAACTGCACTTTTTTATAGTCAGTTTAAGATTCAATTGACATAACGCCTAGAGCATTCAATGCTAAGTCTGTCCGAATATAACGAGGTAAATTTTGCATAAATTTAATACAGAATCGATGCCCTCATTCTAACTGATTCAAGTCAGTTACGTCGGTCTCGGTAGGCAGGAACCAAAAGAAAACTTGACCAAAAAACATTCTAGACAACATACAATGCCATTAATGATACTTAAATGTCCATCAATGACATTACAAAGTTCCCCAATATGGGAACTTCAGTTGACTTGAACTGTCGATCACTAGAACAAATTTTGCGGGTCCCGGCGAGTTCGAGTCATCGAAGTTTGACTGTATATCCAATTTATTTATGATGTTGCCACAATGTCCATTCTTCTTTCTTTTTCTTGCCTGCAATTATAAATACATGCGAATACATTGAACTTAAAGCAATGGGCAATACCCTAAAACAAGAGCTGTCGGATGACAGCATGGTAGCTGTCGGATGACAGCATGGTCGACTATTGGAGTCATTGACACATGCAAATTAGTCATATTTTGAATAGTTATGATATCAATTATGGGATTTAGTCTGCAGATATAAGATTTTGTAAAATCATCGCGTAAGCTCTGCTGGCCAACAGTAGAGCTAACAAATCCAAAAGGGGACATAATTTGGTAAAATGTTGAGTAAAGAGTTGATTTTTTCATACAGGCTCAACTTATGACCCCAAACACAAATGTTTGATGTGTCAAAGCAGTAGCATGAGTTGTTTTTGAGAAAATATCCTCCATGTAAAACTTTAACACAAACAAGTTCAAAATAGGCATAATTCTGCTAAAATAGAGTCAAGAGTTATGGAACTTGCCATACAGGGTCAACTTATGATGACGAACAAGTGTGTAATGTTTCAAAGCAGTAGCATGAATAGATTATGAGAAAGGGTCCTTCATGCAAAACTTTAACTAACAAATATATGTCCAAAAGGGGACATAATTCTGCAAATAATTGAGTCAAGATTTATGGAACTTGGTATACAGGGTCAACTTATGATGCCGAACCAGTGTGAAAAGTTTCAAAGCAGCAGCTTAAATAGTTTCTGAGAAAAGTTGCTTGCAAAACTTTAACCAAAAGTTCGATGCCGACGAAAGGATGGCCGCAATAACTCTCACTATTCTTTGAAAATTCAAGCTAAAAACAGCTTGACATGGGTATTCAAGTCTATAAAATCCTAAGTAAGATTTTTTGTTTTCACTTGAAATTGACTGGTTTAACTCGGGTCATTCCTATATTCACCATATTTCTACAATCACAGAAGTTGGAACCATTTTTAATATTATTTGGAAGAAAAAATACAGAGAAAATGATTAATTCGAAGTTGGAACAAGGAACTAATTTTTTGGGGCATGATACTTAACACAATTTCTGAACACAGCATTTAGACAGACACCAAGTGGATAGGGACCTCAAATTTTATGTTCACTGGATCATGGATTGATTAGATTGAATGGGGTTTAACGAAAATAAACAACATTTACAAATGGCAAAGCTTGCTTGTAGAGCTCTGATCAGAGACTTGTTCTCTACCAGTTTACATTCATTGTCTGCCTGCCAGTAATCCATGCTGATTTTTGCTTCAAGTATGGCAGCCATGACCTCCTCTCATAATACTTCTTTTATGCAACAAATAGCCAAGCTGAAACAAAATATTTTATTACAATGATGTTTTTTTTTTATATAATTGCAGATATGCATTGCATCTTACTCGAAAGCAAAAGGAGTTAAAATATAAATTCCATTTGAATGCATTTCTAGAAAAAGAGGAAGATAAACCCATCAGCCATTTTCATTTTTTAAAAGTATATGACTAATGTCTCTCACCTCGAAAATGATCTTAAACTATGAATTTTGCCTATCTTTACTTTACTGATTAACAAAATTAAATAAAGTCCCTACTCTGATCAAGGGCAATTCATCTGTGCAGTATCATTATACTGGATGTAATATTTTATGAGTTATTGTGCTGGATGTGCTTTACATATCAAGGTCATGGTCACTTTGAACTATTGACTCAAAATTCAAGATTCTTTTTGGGGCTTATAGGCAAGAGAAATAAGAACCTGCAGCAGATTACTTTTGCAAATTTCATCATGTAAAAGAAGTTCTTTAGCCAGAAAATTTAATTGCAGTATTCATACTTACTATCTATCTTTTTCAAATATTTGTTTCAGGCGTTTGTCACGGGTCCCAATAATCTGGCCATGCTTTCTGTATGGGTTGCTTTAGATAAAAAGATGTTACATTAAATTACAAATCCTTCTTGAAGTAATACATGTATGTTTTAAATGGATTGTAAGACTAATTTGGGTAAATATGAATAAGCAATGTACATAACCTCATAAGCTCAAACAATAACAACAAACATGATACATTTACTATCACGAGCGAGCGCGCACACAGAGAGAGAGAGAGAGAGAGAGAGAGAGAGAGAGAGAGAGAGATGGGGAGAGAGAAAGAGGTAGATCAAACAAAACTGATAAGCAGAGGTAAAGTGACATAGTTGTTAAAGACAACCTTTAAACAATGTTCTAAGTTCAAATATTTAATATGGGTTATTCAGTTCTGAGAAACATTTGTCTGAGGTCTTTAGCAATAATGCAGAGTTAAATCAAATTAACAAAGTCGCTTTAAAGTACAATAATGCTTAATTCAGTTCTACGAAGCACGAGGTGTAGTTTTCACCACTTCTCAGGAACAGACTGAATAAAACAGTCAGCTACTACCGCATTTTGGTTGTTTGCTTCCAAAGTAGAGGTTGATGCCGGGTTGAGCAGGACAGATTACATTTATTTTTTACCCAGTTTTATCTGTGTAAAACTTCCTCTTGATTCGTTCTTCCAATATCAAAACAGCCTGACATTATTTAAAGTATATTAATAACCTAACCCTTAACAATTGAATAATTACCACACTAAGAAATACCTAAAACAGCATTACAACCATATGCTACATATAAATGTTAGAACAGTATGCTTACATACTACTACTGATGTGGTAATCCATTCCAAACCTCCATATGCAGACAGTGTAAATAAACAATAATAAATACAATTTTAATTATCAACAGTGTAATGTTAAGTTTTCTTTTTCATTGGTTTGCAGACTAATAAATTTGATATTTGATTCATGACTGTTTCATACAAGATACAAAAGTCTTATTTTGAGTAGGCATGATAAAGAACAACTAACATAATAACCGAAAAGACGATCGATGATCGTCAAACCTTTGCATTTATTTATAGATATGACAAAAAATACTCCGTGATTATCCAACTTTAATTGAACGAATTAAAAGACATGAATAAGCGTAGCTTACGGAAATAATCACAATAATTTGAACACAGGTATGTTTAGTTTTGCACCCGTTCGGCCCAGGTAAGCGTCGTCAGTGCATTAGTGTTTTTATAGGAACAATGGCACAAGACTGAACACTGTATATAATATGAATACTACAGAAAAAAATAGGAACATAAATAATATGTAAATGTCAGACATTTGGGTAAACTAAATTTTGATAAAAAAATGTTGGTGGAGAAGTATTACCTGCCGACTGAAAACAGCAAAACCATAGCCATATTTCCCAATTTCTGTTCGGGTCCCTGCCTTGAACATGTTGGTCCTCGGCATCCATGGGTTTTTTCTTTATACATACAAATGTTGAAATAGTTTTGAACAGTATGATCAGTCATTTCTTTTTATTTATCCATGGTATTCATAAGACAAAGAGCTGAACTCTGTCCATATTAGCTTTTATTTTATTTTACATGAACAATAGAATTTTGTACTAACTTAACAATTTGATAATATCATTGAACATACCAATTTTATTTCAATTGAGAAATTCAAGTATTTAATATTACATATTACATTGTCAGGGTGTAACATCATGTATTTTATTTTGGGGGCCCAGGGTAAGCAGTTCCAAATGTTTTAGTAACTTAAAAGAATATCAAATCTAACTATAAACTTGCATTTGCATGGATTTACAAGAGACACTGAATGTCATCCAGAACGCAAGAAAATCACACAGGACCCGCTTGTGATTTCACCTTGCATCACATATCTTTTTATTATTCTTTATCTAAGTGCCCTATATAAGATAGACAGATTCACCATGTTAACATTCTAATATGATGAACGAAGCAAAGAAAGTTAAGTGGCATCCAAAGTTAACAATTGTCATGTTCAAACCGAGGATCGACTCCAAACGCTTTTAGTATCTAGTCCAACTGCTGTTGAATTAGAATATGTAGCTTCAGTATAACAAATACATATGTTGATCATACAAAATACACCTACTTATCTTTTTTGCCACATATTATGTCCAACACTCTGTTATTAGCCGATTCCACCTGAAAAATATTTTTAAAAATGGCAAATTTGACATAAATAAGCCACCTGTGACCAGAAGGTTCATTGATCCAAAGTGTATCATGGTTATACTCACTAAATGATATTATAGATATTATTGATATACATATTTTTTGACAAAAGGCCATATCGATTGCACTAGCTTTGTTTCTTTGATTTGACATAGTGACCTAGTTTTAGACCCAAAATGACTTATGAATCTAGTTCACATTGATATACATCTATTTAAACAGAATCTTAATGTCTGTGGAACATCTTTGTTAAAGTTTATGATTTAGAATTATTTTAAAATAGCTAAATGTATGTTAAACTTACGTAGGCATTCAGTACTTTGGTGTCAACAAGGAAATCCTCTTCAGGCGGACCCTGTATTAATAAAAAAATATATAGCATCAAGTTCATATGTGTGAATGAAAAGCATACCATAAATCTTTCATCAGAGGAATTTTGTCTTATTTTATTTACAAAATTTACTTCGATGTTATATACCTTTAGCTAAATATTATATACCGACTAGATTAGTACTGCTATTATATACCGACTAGATTAGTACTGCTATTATATACCGACTAGATTATTACTGCTATTATATACCGACTAAATTAGTACTGCTATTATATACCGACTAGATTAGTACTGCTATTATATACCGACTAGATTAGTACTGCTATTATATACCGACTAGATTAGTACTGCTATTATATACCGACTAAATTAGTACTGCTATTATATACCGACTAGATTAGTACTGCTATTATATACCGACTAGATTAGTAATGCTATTTATTATTTAATTAGGAAATTAACTCATCTTACCATCGACCATCGAATCTTACCATCGAATCTTACCATCAACCATCGAATCTTACCATCGCATCTTACCATCGACCATCGAATCTTACCATCGCATCTTACCATCGACCATCGAATCTTACCATCGCATCTTACCATCGACCATCGAATCTTACCATCGCATCTTACCATCGACCATCGAATCTTACCATCGCATCTTACCATCGACATAAGATGCGATGCTAAGATAGTCCTAACAGGACATATTACCAGGTAATATTGGCCGTTTTAATCAAAAGACTGCCTTTTTGACATTTTTTTAAGTTTTTTTCATTTTAGCTAATAAAACAGGTTAGAATAGTATTTGAAAACTTTTACAATTTGTTCCTGCCTGTATGCTTAAGAAAACATACGATTGAGTGTTATGGTAAATTAAAACCCTTGCTTTATTACGAAGCAGAAACTAATTGTGAATTTAAATTACCTCATCAATTGGTATCTCCAATCCCATTTCGTCACTCATTATGATGACTTCCTCGTCCTGTTTGCTCTGTTTAGAACATCCAAAATACATACATATTTTATTACTGTGTATTTCGACACACAAAACATTATAATGTAAAATTTGAAGAAGGGTAAACATATACAGTATCACAGACATACAATAATTGTTTATGAAAATGTTGAAGAAAACAGGGACACACCGAGTGTAAGAAACTATTTTTGTTTATGAACACGGGTTTATTTTCATCATTGTTCTACGAGTTGTAAGAACCCAACACTATCATATCTCTGTACTGATACACCGAATACGTTTTATAATGTTATAAATGTGTAAAAACCCCGATAATCACCGTCCTAATCACAACAAAAGTTTGCATCGTCTGCTTTTCAGGTAATACTTTTTCCTCTTTATTACACTTTATTGTCAATATTTAACCTTTAATAGATATATATTGTCACCATGCATGACGTTTTTTGATGCATTACTCCAAAAATATCGTACTTTGTGTTATATCGATGTAAATATGTCATCCTTGGGTGTACTGCAACTTGGGTGTACTCATAGGTAAGCATCCTTCCAAACTTCCAAATAATCATATGAAAACTGTGGGAGAAGAAAGGAATATTTTGAGATGGATAGACAGAGAGCTATAACTCTGTCAGTATTTCACACTAACTTTTTTAAAACCTTATATCTTAATGCTTACCTTTACTTTTACTTCAGATGTAACCCTTACACGCCTCTTTTGTCTCTTTGGTGATGGCCATATAAAATAACAAGAATTCCGCTTATATGAATTAAATGTCTCGTCTACAGCAATTAAAAATATAATGAGGTTTTAATCAATGAAAAAGTCCTTAGTAGCACAAATAAAAAAATCTTAAGAATTAAACCATGAACATGCTTCTATAAAGTATATATAGTGTGCAGAACATGTACTGTATAAAATAAACATGAACAAAGTTGTTGGCGCATAAACTTGAAGGTCAATGTGAATTGCTAATGTGAGTGAGTTATACTACCTTATATACAATTATGTTCCAAGTTTTGTTGATGAAGTGCATACAGTTCCTGAGAAAATCAGTTAAAAGCTTTACGGTGAAAGTGACAAATTAAAAGACCCATAACACTGAAGGTCAATGTTATTTGCTGAACTGAGTGGTGGTATTTAGTTGTACTACCTAATATACAACTATGCTCTAAGTTTGACACTTTTGTGTACATACTAAATCTGAACAATATCCGGACGGCCGGCCGACGGACAACTTCTCACAAAAAATCCACCAAGGGGTTATTGACAATACTTTTTTTTGCAAAATATTGAAAGGGCTCCTTAAAAGTATCAACATGTCTACAATAAACTTCAAAGTTTAGTGAAAATTTATCAAGGGGTTATGAAGTAATGGTGCGGACAAGATTTGTAAAACAGATCGACCGATCAAAGTGCCATCAAAGTGATTCCAGATTACACCCTTAAACTTTTTTTGAAAGGGATATAAAAATATATATACCTTCAGGACGTATATACTGCAAGAGTTCTCGTCAATCTGCCTGGCATGGTCTTCGTGACCAATTTCCCACACATCAGTTGGCACTGAATATATCTTAACATTGAATCTTCCCTCAGAAATAAGCTTTAAACATTTAAAAAATAAAATAAATATTAAATTCAGTATAATTAATAAACCGTATAAAAAACAAAAATTAGCTCACAATATTTGCCGAGTAGACCATAAACACATTTTTTTCTTCATCATTTTATACATCTAAATCAGAGGTGCAGGTTGTACAGAGAGATAGATTTAAAGACAAACGATTGGGGGCATAAAATAATAGCTGACATTTTTCAAAAAAAGTCAAGAACGATTACTTTGTCAGCAATTTGAACTTTTCCTAGCTGTCGTTGATAGATTTTGACAATGTTAACTTCTCAAACGAAAAGTGAATGAAAAAGGACTCTGTAATTTTTTAACAAAAACATAGCAATTGTTAATGCATTTATAATTACTGTAATTTGAACTTACTTTACATGAGAATGGTTGAAACAAAAGTAAAAATGAACAATTGAATAATCTTTTTTTTTCATTTTTTTTTTTTTTATGCCTTTGTTGGATCAGTTTAACATAGACTTATAGGGAAGAACATCAAAAATCTTCTCTGAAACTACAAGAGATAAAGGTTTAATTTTATTTAATATCAGCTTTTGGATCCTCTACCAAGTTTGTTCAAATGGTGAGCCTGGAGTCAAATTTGGGCCCCGCCCCGGGGGTATCCAGTAGAACGACATAGGCCCTCTTGAGCCTATTGTTTTTAATATACAACTATGTTGTGATGTTTCTATATTTAAACCTAAATAACAATATTAATTTAAAATTATTTTTTAAATTACCTCCCTTTATTGAATGAATATTAAGATTAAATTTGATTCTAATTAAAAAAATACATTTATGATTTATTTTCACTTTAAACTCAAACTATTGAATAATTTTGACATACGGGATACATTATTTTGATGAAGAATATGCAAATTAAGCAACCCATGTGAAAGCTAAATGTAAAATACCTACATATATATAAGGATAACTGCCAATGATACACTATGTATATGTGAAAACTCACTAAAAATTGCTTGGCTTCCATAACTCAAAAACAGCTTGTACTCAAAACTTGGGAGTAATATTTGTGTTATGGTTGTTAAAGTGGGGCATATATGTTTTACAAACATCTCTTTGTATGTGTTCGCATGTTTGGTACATATATGCTTAAAGCTGTACAGTCCCTATTTTAACTGGTAATAACTCATGAATATGAATGAGTCACGTGTGAAGTAGTTTCAAATCGACGAACACCCCAAAAGTCGGTATATAAGGAGAAATCGATACGTAAAACTTCACATTTTTATTTAGCCTCCGTACAGGTAACATCGATAAATATACGGCTCCAGAATATATGTGATAAAAAAAATAGTTGCCCGGAATGGATTTGAACCACAGCCTTGCACTTGTAAGATTTGAAAGATGTACGCTGAACCTCTAGACCACTGCTATTTATTGGTATTTTGTAGCATTTTTAACACTAAATAGGCATTACGTAATAACAAGAGCGCGCACACAAACTCATCAAGCTCTAAATAACAAGTCGAGATATGGTTGATTTGAGGCGAAGTATTAGTTTCATATTGATAAGATACAGTATTACACCAGGCAATGTTAATTTACACGTGCGACAATATGGACTGCATATTTATTGATCCATCTTTAGTTGCGTTCAAATATGTTAAGTTATTTTGCCTCATAATATATGGTAGTTAGTATACTATTTTCTCAAGTAGCGGTTTAGTTCAGTGGATAGAGCTCAGGACTTGAAATCAGAAGGTCGTGTGTTCGAGCACCGAAAGAAGCTAACTTTTTTTTTCTGTAAAAATTAATGTTACCTGTGTACAGGTACGATGTGCAGTGGTCGATGTATATACAGTAAATGATTTCTTGCGCTATATTTGCTCGCTTAAATACCCGATTTCGACATGAGCTGGTGAACATGAAGTTACAAATAAAGACACGCCTACAAAGAAGAAATCGATTGATATAGGGACTCTGTAGCTTTAACGATGCCATAGAAGATATCATATCCCTGTTGTTCGACGTCTATTTTCAATAAAACCTATAAATCATAATGTCAAAATAACGTACGATAAATGTACCTATTTCAAGCGATAAACTTAATCTAAAAGTTGTTCTCCCCCTTTATAGGCACACTGTATAACGGTGCTCAAATTTATATAATATACAACTGACTGTTAACTTAGTTGGTATTAATATTATTTATATATTTACACTTTTTTGTCGTAAATATGAAAGTAGTTGTATAACTTTATATTATCACACACTATCATGAAATATCTCTCTTTATCTTACTCGCCATAATGATTGTTAAATATGATATATTTATATATATCCATTACTTTTTACATATGTAAATCTTGGAATAAACATTTTTGAATTTAAATTGAATTGAATTGATAAAAATATAACAAAACAAATGCAACGCATTCTGCTTCTATCACGTCCCTTCAACATGACAAAGGATCTAGACAGTAAATCATCTTCGACCAACCTACGCCGCTCCGTACTTTCAATACTTTGATTCTGTTTCAATTGTTTAACGGCTCACTAACAATTGTTTAGGGTATTTAGAGCTCCGTGTTCGAGATGGTAAAGACGCTGTGTTTGAAACGTTCTCGCCTCTCACCGCTTCTGTTCGAATCACAATGGCTCTCGACATGCAAGTGAGAAAGTGTCGATTTTTACGGATGACGGGAGGTACTGGTTTTATCCTGGAAAAAGTGGTTTGCCTGCCTTCACACTAAAAAATCAACCGTTATACATAACCTAAAATGTGCTGAAAAAATGACGTTAAAAACACCAAACAAACAAAAAAGAACCGCTTCCAGAGAGGGCGGGTGGGGATATATAGAAACAAATCCGGGATCAACAGAATTGACTGATTTAGACAGGAGTAGGGATATATAGAGACACATCCGGGATTCCCATAGTTTTTCTATATAATTGATTAACTTTTTATTTAACGGCTCACCAACACATATTTAGATTATTTAGAGCCGCTCCAAATAGAGGTGATGCTTACAGAGGCCACAGTGTACTGACCTAAACCTTTTCGTTTAGATATATGTTTCTAGTACACATTAAGCGAAGTCTACACTCTCTTCATTTATCACATTTTTTCGCGGTGTGGTGTGTAGTAAAGTCAATTATATATGGCATTACACTAGTGTAATAAATTTGCAAACGAAGGCATTGTTCGGTCTATTCCGTTCAGCTCGGAGTACATCGGAATTGTCTCGTCGATTTCCGTAATAGCTCAAAATTCGATAATTTAGTTTGGTTTTGAAAGGAAAAGTCTTACTATATTATTTAGATAGTGACATAAGGACCTATTTATATTATAGTAATACTGCACTTAACATTATATTAATTACGTAGACAGTCACATAAGGACCTATTTATATTATAGTAGTACTGCACTTAACATTATATTAATTACATAGATAGTCACATAAGGACCTATTTATATTATAGTAATACTGCACTTAACATTATATTAATTACGTAGACAGTCACATAAGGACCTATTTATATTATAGTAATACTGCACTTAACATTATATTAATTACGTAGACAGTCACATAAGGACCTATTTATATTATAGTAATATTGCACTTAACATTATATTAATTACGTAGATAGTCACATAAGGACCTATTTATATTATAGTAATACTGCACTTAACATTATATTAATTACGTAGATAGTCACATAAGGACCTATTTATATTATAGTAATACTGCACTTAACATTATATTAATTACGTAGATAGTCACATAAGGACCTATTTATATTATAGTAATACTGCACTTAACATTATATTAATTACGTAGATAGTCACATAAGGACCTATTTATATTATAGTAATACTGCACTTAACATTATATTAATTACGTAGATAGTCACATAAGGACCTATTTATATTATAGTAATACTGCACTTAACATTATATTAATTACGTAGATAGTCACATAAGGACCTATTTATATTATAGTAATACTGCACTTAACATTATATTAATTACGTAGACAGTCACATAAGGACCTATTTATATTATAGTAATACTGCACTTAACATTATATTAATTACGTAGATAGTGACATAAGGACCTATTTATATTATAGTAATACTGCACTTAACATTATATTAATTACATAGATAGTCACATAAGGACCTATTTATATTATAGTAATACTGCACTTAACATTATATTAATTACGTAGACAGTCACATAAGGACCTATTTATATTATAGTAGTACTGCACTTAACATTATATTAATTACATAGATAGTCACATAAGGACCTATTTATATTATAGTAATACTGCACTTAACATTATATTAATTACGTAGATAGTCACATAAGGACCTATTTATATTATAGTAATACTGCACTTAACATTATATTAATTACGTCACTATAAAAGCAATGACTTAATACCTGAACGTAATTTCTTATTTGCGTCTTAATTTTCTATTCGATTTAAACATATTTTATTGCCAATATTTTACATACAGAGCAAATATAAACATATATCATAACAACAAATGGGTTGGGTAACAAGTTCTACCAAAATTAGATTAAACCCTTCCCTATTTTCTATTAATCCAGTTATCAACATACGTGTTTACCCACATGACCAATCAGTTACCTCAGAATTTCAATTATTTGCACTACTAATTCTTCTTTTAATACCAGCGCCGTTCATTATTAAGTCGAGACTATCTATTAATCTACGGTAACACGATACGTTTTACAATTTTACATTTCACAGTGCGTATATATCTGATATCTGTATAAATAAACAATGGTGTACTATATTAGTCACCAGTTTGCACAAAATCAATAAACATTGCATGTGTATGTTTCGACATAATTAAGGTAGATAAGGATACAGTACACGTAGAATTCATGTTTTTCATTTATATATCAAAGGAAAAATATCTAGGCATGAAATTCATGTTTTACATATGAGCCACATGTGTATGTATTCTACATATGTATTTCATATGAAAGTAACACAGATGTAATACATATGAAAATATTTTTTACTAAATAAAATTAAAACTTAAACAGGTTGTTAAAACAATTTTTACAACATTCTGCAATTTCTTTTTATAAATACTGTATTTTATGCATAAAAGTTTCATATGAAATACATATGTATACATTTCATATGTGGCACAGGTGTATTACTTTAACATGAAAAATATATGTGGTACATATGTGACACATATGTATCATTTATATGGAAAGCCGCAGGTGACCCTGTGATTATAATTATTTTTTACTATATGTTTAACTGAATTATTATAATCACCACATTTCTACCATTTTGTACGTGTTATCATTATTATCAAAATCCATACATTTTTAGCTCTCTGGAAAAATGTATACATTCTGAAAATGTTAACATTTTTATTATAATCACCACATTTCTACGATTTTGTACGTGTTATCATTATTATCAAAATCCATACATTTTTAGCTCTCTGATTTTTTTTATTATTATAACCACCACATTGCTACGATTTTGTACGTGTTATCATTATTATCAAAATCCATACATCTTTAGCTGTCTGAAAAAATGTGTACATTCTGAAAATGTTAACATTTTTATTATAACCCGCACATGTCTGAAAATGTTAACATTTTTATTATAACCCGCACATGAAATTGAATGCATTATAATTATAACAACATCCGTACGATTACCTCCCTTAGCTCTCTGAAAATGTATACATTCTGAAAATGTTAACATTCTGAAAATCGATACATGTGCGTCTTATAATCCTAAATCTCGCGAGACAATTTATGTTCGGGGGAATTGGCTTTTGGAAAATGTGTGCATTATAATTCTAAATCTCGCGAGACAATTTATGTTCGGGGGAATTGGCATTTGGAAAATGTGTGCATTATAATTCTAAATCTCGCGAGACAATTTATGTTCGGGGGAATTGGCTTTTGGAAAATGTGTGCATTATAATTCTAAATCTCGCGAGACAATTTATGTTCGGGGGAATGCAGGTGGGCAAGAGGGTTTAAGAGAAGAAATGTGTGTGTGTGTGGTGTGGGCAGGAAGATTAAGGGATGCGGGTGGGCAAGAGGTTTAAGAGAAGAAATGTGTGTGGGGGTTTGGGGAGTAGGAAACTTAGGGGATGCCCACCCCTCTCCACCCCCACCACACACACACACACACACACACACATTTCTTCTCTTAAACGTCCTGCACACACGCATCCTTTAAGGTTCCTGCTTCACCCTCCCACACATACACAATGTTTTCTTAAACCTCCTGCCCACCCGCATCACATAAGCTTCATGCTCCTCCCTTCCCACATACGCATTTCTTTTCTTAAAACTTAAGACACACCCGCATCCCTTAAGCTTCCTCACCCCAACCCCCACCACCTCCTCAAACACACACATTTCTTTTCTTAAACCTTCTGCCCACACGCATCCCTTAAGCTTCCTGCTTCCCACTCCCCCACCCCACACACATACATTTCTTCTCTTAAAACTCCTGTCAACCCGCATCCCCTAAGTTTCCTACTCCCCAATCCCCCACACACATTTCTTCTCTTAAACCTCCTGCCCACCCGCATAACTTAAGCTTTCTGCTTCCACCCCTCCCCCCCCACCCCCCAACACACCCTCACCCCAACCATACTCATTTCTTATCTTAAACGTCCTGCCCATTCACATCCATCAATCCTGCTGCCCATCATCATCTCATCTTAATCCTCTTGCCAATCCTCCTGTTCAACCCGCTCCCTTAAACCGCCTGCCCACCCATTCCCCTAAACACCCCTCCCCCACCCCTCACACACACTAGCACATACATGCTTAATACACACATTTTCCAAAAGCCAATTCCCCCGGACATAAATTGTCTCGCGAGATTTAGAATTATAATGCACACATTTTCCAAATGCCAATTCCCCCGAACATAAATTGTCTCGCGAGATTTAGAATTATAATGCACACATATTCCAAAAGCAAATTCCCCCGAACATAAATTGTCTCGCGAGATTTAGGATTATAAGACGCACATGTATCGATTTTCAGAATGTTAACATTTTGAGAATGTATACATTTTCAGAGAGCTAAGGGAGGTAATCGTACGGATGTTGTTATAATTATAATGCATACAATGTCATGTGCGGGTTATAATAAAAATGTTTACATTTTCAGACATGTGCGGGTTATAATAAAAAAGTTAACATTTTCAGAATGTACACATTTTTTCAGACAGCTAAAGATGTATGGATTTTGATAATAATGATAACACGTACAAAATCGTAGCAATGTGGTGGTTATAATAAAAAAAAATCAGAGAGCTAAAAATGTATGGATTTTGATAATAATGATAACACGTACAAAATGGTAGAAATGTGGTGATTATAATAAAAATGTTAACATTTTCAGAATGTATACATTTTTCCAGAGAGCTAAAAATGTATGGATTTTGATAATAATGATAACACGTACAAAATGGAGAAATGTGGTGATTATAATAATTCAGTTAAACATATAGTAAAAAATAATTATAATCACAGGGTCACCTGCGGCTTTCCATACATTTACATATGTGGCACATATTTAAATAACATGATTTATAAATGAAAGAAACATGCAGATAATAAGAAAGTAACACATATGTGGCACATGTCACAACATGTTCCCTGTGTATACGATTTAAAATGATTTGAATAGGCGTTGACGTTCAGTTAAATACACGTATATTGGAACGGCGATAATTCATGTCAGACATGCCACCACCACCACTGTTTTGCTTATTAACATAGTTTAGCAATAAGTTCTATTGCGTTAAGAGATGGAATATAGCTGTTTATGCCATGTTTCATTGAAATATTCTAAACATTAATCAATAAAGTCTTGACCTTTATAATACATTCGTACTTCGAAGGCATGTACATCTACATCTAATCTTCCTTTTGCGAATTTCAAAGCTATAGTTGCGCATTTATTTTACTCCAATAACCCTGCCTCGGTAATTGCTTTAAATATTATTTTGCAGGTCATCCTAATAAGGAACAAGTAGATTGGTACACGGTACACATTAGTCTACTAGTACACGAAAACAGTTTGTATGGTGTTTTACGTCATTTTCAACACATGTTAGGTTATATATGACGGTCGATTTTCTGTGGTGGAGGCAAACCACCCACTATTCCTGGGTAGAATCGACACGTTCTCATTTACAAGTCGAGTTCCCAGTGGGATTCGAACACGCAGCGGTGAGAGGCGAAGGTTTACAACGCAACGTCGTTAACCATTCGGCGAGACAGTTTCTTAGTATCTGAAAGCTCAAAGATAAAACAGTTGTATTGATATGCACAGATCAAAGACTTGCTTGACCTAAAGTTAAAACAGTTGTATTGCTATGCTCGGAACAACTTGCTTGGATAATTATAAATGTTCAGCATTAACACAGTTATGTTAATATGTTCGTAAATTGTTCTTTGAAGTTCTAGAACCTCGTTCGGAATAAATGTTCGGAACAAAAGTTTGCTTAGACAGTCTTAAGGCGCAGGGTTAAAACTGTTACATCCTATATACGCGTTTGTTTTCATTATTTTCCTTTTTTTATATTTTTCTTCATGTGCATATAATAATAACAATAATAAAGACTTTATTTAACGAGAGAACTCATTTGAAACTAGTCAATCTTCTATGAGGCCCTCAGCAATATATATTATACAATATTTACAAAGATATGTGATATACATTTAAAATGAATTGTCGTATATTCATGCATACATGTCATTCATGCGGAAATATGTCCAAAACTGAGTTACAAGACTTAGTCATTATTATATAGTTTGGTTAATCCACTGTAAATACAATGTTTTGAAATTATTAACAGATTGGGAATTTTGTATAATTATGGTGAGGAAGTGAGTTCCACACTTTAGAGCCTGAATAGGCAAACGATTTTCTAAAAAAACTCACTATTCGGTCTGGGGGAAAAATAGTTGTAGATTTGAGGATGATCTTAAATTTCGCATATGTACATTTGAAGTAAGAGTAGATAAGCAGGAGCCTGATCATTAAATGTTTTAAACATAAGAATTACTTTTTGGAATTTAACTCTTTCGGGAAACATCCTCAAATATATATTATATCATGGAAAATAAGATAATAAGAAGTTTAAACCAAAACTCATTAGTCAGAATATTCTTAACCGACGTTCGAAATGTGTTGTTAGCGTCTTGTTAAGTATGCAGGTTCCTAAGTTCATCAATGAAGGTCCTGTCAACAAAATGTTGTCTAATTGAAACAGTTAACACAAAATCCACTTGTTTTTAATTTAATTCGACCTCCTTAAAATTTAAAATTCACGTGATTTCGAAATGTATCGTACGTGCATGATTAACAGGCCTAGCGACTGAGTAAACAACCCCAACACTTACTTCCTTGTCCCTCTATAGAGGCGGTTCTGCATGTGGTGTAGCGGTTCACGAATAACGGTGATGTTGATACAGATTAGAGATATTAAATAAATGAGAATTGACGTTAACACATACATGTACGATAATAAATAGGACAGCCACTTTAGAGGTGATGAAATGACGGGTGAAGTTTTACACAAGAATGCTTTCATCAGAGATAGAATTGGCGCGGGCAAAGGAATGCACAAAGTATATTACCAAATGTAAAGATCAGCGAATAATGTACTTCAACAAATCAAGAACTTGTAAGCAGAAAAGTGAAAATAAATAATGATTTCAACATTTCGTGCTTTTTTTACAACCAAATCATTATGTTTTAACCGAATATAGAATAATGGCATTTACTATAAATATTAGAACATGACCGATCACCCACCTCTCCCCATGCAGACCCGCGCGTAACGAAAAATCGGAATTGCGTCGCCGATTTCGTATTACGACGAAGCAGTTCCGAAGAAACTGTTAAACTTAGTAGTAAATGTATTAATTTATTAATGACAGTTAAAAGTGTATTATATGACTTAAATACTATGTTACTGACAGCTGTTACCATTTACATGAAATAATACTAATACAGAACAGTATTTGATAATTGTAAACGCGTGGACAGGATTAAGAAGGAAGCTTTACTCGTGTATATCTGATAGCGTATACCCCAGGAGTCAGGGTAGGTCATTTTCGCAATCGCAGGTTGTTTCATCTGACACATAATTACAAATTAAAATGATTTCTAAAATCGTTTAGCAATTTTGGGTGTTCAAAACACATACTTTTCTTAAAATTAAAGGTATTATATCTATTGTTAAAAGTGTACCCACTGTTAAAGGCACTAACCCGCCAAATAATGGCAATATTATACTACAAAATCGCGTATTCAACCCTTATCCAGGTGTTCAGGTCATTTAATAACGTATATGTGCCGATTAAAAGTATAAGTTTATTCACGGGCACTTAATACCGAGATTGAATATGCGTAAAATGAAGTACGAGTTGGTAACTCTCACGTTCACGTTTTGGGTTGGCTGGGTAAAAGCCGTTTGTATTGCGTCTATAGAGTTCTGCTTTTATAATTATATATTGTTACCCTCATGTATATAATGCTATATAAGTGTACATGTTTATTGATTGTTTCTGTTAATAGCACATGTATAAATAGCTGATTCTAGTAATTTCTAAATTATTGTTTACATACTGAGATGTGTAGAATGTTACAGAACTGTAACGTGTACCGTCTTTGCTTAGTATATACAATTATATACCAGTATATCTATATCCATGCTGTTACAGTACTGTTTGAAACAGATTGTTTGAGACTGTGCTAATTACATTTATATACTAGTATAACAAGTCTCCTCAAACCTCTTGCTTCATGATTGGTTCTAAACAAAATAAAGTTCAATGATTGTTATTTGGTCACACATGAATCATTACATAATCAAGTATTAACTCCAACTTTTAACCTTTTTCAAACGTGCGTCACAACCAAATCATTCCACTAGTTAGAAACTAACCTCATACAACATCAACCAGACTCATCAAAATCTGTGTTTGAAACCACTACACACCAGCTGAAACCCTCATAAGAGTCTACGACCCGGTACGCTGTAATGGGAAGAGGCCGGACTCGGCAACTCTGAGAATACACTGCAAGTCTGAGAGTCCCTGTTTATCATTAGCTTGGACCAAAGCCCCAGAACTACCCTATACCAGTCTTTGAATTAAATTGTTTGTGTCACTAGCCCGAATTCTTATATTCTCAATGAAAACCCATACATTTTCCTTTAGCCCGACTATATAAATTAAGAAAAAAATCGCTTGCCCGAATGACAGTTTACTAGCACCGGGTTTCGGGCTAGTGTGTTAATTCGAAGACTGCTATACTAATCTCTTTAACGTATCGTAGGCTGCGATCCGGTACGCTGCATTGGTTTCAGAGGACTCAGCAACTCTGAGTGTACACTGAAACTCTGTTATTGCACCTCGCACAAAATCCTAGGAATTTCATTGGATTAGAGCGGTCACATGGTGACCCTCTATTATTCTATAGTGGGTCAGTAGATTTCATAGAGGGTCACTAAAACAATATGGACTACAATTTTGATTCAGAGTTTAAGTCATTTGCAAATAGTTCTTTAAATCGTTAATAACAAACATAATAAGTAAATTTAATAATGTTTATAAACTGTACCGGTCGTGACGTCAACGTCATGACGTCACATTGCGCGAACGTCTCAATGACGTTGACGCTCCATTATAATGGGTTAAATATCGGCGTTTGCCTTAAAAAAGGTGCTCGATGCAATAAATCAGTTATTGGGTTTGTTACTGACCCCCTACAGAAATATGTGGGGTCAGTCAGATGTATAGGGAGACTCGGCTATCGCCTCGCCCCCTATAAATCTGACTGACCCCACATATTTCTGTAGGGGGTCAGTAACAAACCCAATAACTAATAATAGTCTCTCTCTCATTACTAGTGAATCTCGACCTAAGTTCCAACACTACCCTATAGTCAGCCATCCCATTCAACAACCTTGCAGGAGACGTTACGCTGCCAACTGACTCGATATTTATTTGTGTTGTTGTTTCTTCTAAGGTTTATAGTCCCTCCACCATATAACCAATAGGACGTCCTAATGGTATAGGCGCAATTTTACTGACTCGAATTTAATTTCTCACGCCATTTTATAGTTGAATACCCATTTTTATACTCGATGAAAATGGCGTCTTTCGAAATAAAGGAAGTAATCCTGCAACATTTAAAGTTCAGTCAGCTCAAGTATATCTTGCAATGACATTTTCATTACAGAATGTTCCATGTTGGTATATAAAGCTGGCCTTAGTAAAACTGGGGGAGACATATTGTTTTTGCTATATCCGTCAGTCCGTCTGTCACAAATGTTGTCGCCGCTACTCCCCATAAACCGCTTGTTGGATTTCGCCGAAAAATTTCAGGAAGCATCGGTATGCATATCGCGTTTGTGTTCCGGTTCGATGATTTTTGACGGAGTTATGGCCCTTTGATATTTTCTCTTTAAATTTGTTGTCGCCGATACTCCTCCTAAACTGCTTGTTGGATTTCGCCGAAAATTTACAGGAATCATCAATTGAATGTCTAGTTGTGTATTCCGGTTTATTTTGACAGAGTTAGTAGGTTCATAATTGGTAGGCCTATACATCTCTTGTAAACTTTGCTTGTTGATGGCGGTATAGGGACTTATCACGTAAATTATGCCGATTACATATTTGTTCAAAGGTACTATAGTTTTGTCTTAAACTATTTAATTCCTTTATAGAATTGTACATGTAATAAGTTTGAAACTTGTGATATTTGGAAATTAAGCAGAGAAAGACTATATTTAAAGAAACAATATTATGATGCATTATCCATATTCGGGATAACTATTCTCTTACAGTCGCACTGAAAATTGTCCGAGGAGTAATTTATTAGTAGACAACTTATAAAGTATTACACCAGTAAACGCCTCAGCGAGACAGCACTTCAACCCTTAAAACCCGCCAAGCACGACTATAATAGCCTTTGCGTCCATTGTCAACGCAGATCAGCCTGTAACTCGCAGGCTGGTCTGCGTTTACAATGGACGCAAAGGCTATCAGTCATTTTCCCCCAAAACATCCCTTTGTCACATACATGGAATGGCCTTAATTCAAAGAAAGAAAATTCCATTGTATATATGTACTTTTAATGTTGGCGATGCAATATTTGAAGAACTCGATAGACAGACTACTGTAAGCGAAGTTGACTCGGCAAGAAAAAAATGAAAGAGTTTGTCCAATATGACGAATTTCACTTTGTTTTAATTTGTACAGCTTATAATGATATTAGAAAGACATATATCAGAAAATATTACATACAAAGGCCAAATATATTTAAATGTGTAAATGTGTAACACTTCTACAATCTTCAAAGAAGAAAGAACCTTTTAATTTAAGTAAATATTTGTCATAGGCAAATGTGTGATTACTTAAGAAGTATATGTATTGAAAATTGAACTATAAGTGAGTGTGTAGAAATATGTGTAACCTGACATATGATCTATCTATCTATCTATCTATCTATCTATCTATCTATCTATCTATCTATCTATCTATCTATCTATCTATCTATCTATCTATCTATCTATCTATCTATCTATCTATCTATCTATCTATCTATCTATCTATCTATCTATCTATCTATCTATCTATCTATCTATCTACCTACCTACCTACCTACCTACCTACCTACCTACCTACCTACCTACCTACCTACCTACCTACCTATCTATCTATCTATCTATCTATCTATCTATCTATCTGTTGTCTATCTGTCTGTCTGTCTTTGTTACTGACGCACTTGATTCGCTTTCAACCGTCATCCGCGCCATTAAGAGTGTTTGTATAAGATAGTTAACGTATGTTTTTCTTTGAAGGGAATATATTTACTTATTATATAGGTTTTAACAAAAAAATCGTTATATTCTTATCTTTTGGTGTAATGGGTACGGAATAATATAGCAAACACAATTTGTAAAAAATATCATGTGTGAGGAGAATTATTTTTTTATAAAAGGTTATCGTACAGACTTGACTCAGTACTATCTCATCTTAGAAACAGGTTATTGACATATTGACCTGCTTACCGATATGAAAGGGAAAACACGTCACTTTTACAGGTGAATACTTTCAGCATACCAAAAACGAAACTTGACGTGCGTCTTTACACAAACGTTATCAATGTTTTAAAGAATATACGAATGGCATTGATAGAATTCTGAAGCTGTATTTAAATATATAAATACAATTAATGGGTTTGGGGTGTGGTAAACATTTGGAATTTAGATTTGTTCTTCGTTGCAGTGCCAGATATTTTAATTCATAGGAATATTGCCAAATCATTTTATATGTTTAACTCTGTGAGAAAAACACGTTTGGGATCTACAACCGGATCTGGTTTATTTTACAATCATCCAACATCACGTTGATTGATTTCTAAATGTAGGGCCTATACCTTAATTTATTTAAGTACTTATTTATACTATGACTCATATACTCGGTAAAACAAGTTTTGGACCAGGGTATATAAAGTCATATAAAAATAAAACTAGTGGACATAATTTAGTAACCAAGGTCTACCCTACACGGTTAATTTGGTACCAGAAACATTAAATTCCAAACAAGATTTGATTTTTAAAAAATATCGCGAACACAAAAAGGGTCTGTAAAAAATGTTGCAAAGTCCATAAAAAGTAACAGTTACGGACACATTCGAGTAACCAATAAAAAGATTATTATTTTTTCGCAAACTTTCATTGTAAACGATAATTATTGTTGATCTATTGTGAATTATCAACTGAGATAATAAGGGTTATGGTCGAATGTCATCGTTCAGCGATCATTGTACGGGTTCGAACACTGCCATGGTCCAAAACTTTTTTTACAGAGTATATATCTCTTCATTGGGATTCACAAAAATTAATATCTTATAGGCCGCGCACGATGTTTTTCAATGATGTAGAAAACATAAAGTGTATCCCTCCATATGATAAAATCAGAAATTTGAATTAAAAAACAATAGCTTTGCCACAGATATTGCGCTATAATTCATTTATTCTAAGTTATTTGAACGGCCACTAATTGCTTTTACATGAAATACCTAGAACCGTATTAATCCACGCTCAATGGATAAACTTAATCCCAAAACAATTGATTGACTAGCCGTAATTTCTTAAACAGGAAAGTGGCGGAATATATGGATGTGTTTCACACATCGGTCCAATATAAATGCAGCAGAGACGTAGCTTCCCTTGGTATATGCCCACATTTCTTAGGAATTTAAGTTTGTTCTGGCTTGATTTATACTGCGACACGCGCGTCAACGCCTGAATCTGGTCATGTTCTGGTTCATCGATTAACCTAGTCGTATGACATGCCAGTCAACAACTGGGGTAACTTTGTGGTAGAGCGTCCGTCTCTCTGTCTGCGGGAGGCAGTGAGCTCGATCCACAACCGTGTCACACCAAATACTTATGTAGTAGCTCCATGGATGAGTCATGGAATGGGTCTACGGCGTGTTCCACTGCTTTATATATGCACTGTTTATGCACAATGGATGTATTAAGACAGCTATGCCAGTTTGTGTTTAGGCGTACTCATCTCTTGATATCCGGCTGAAGTAGTAGTACACCATTCGATTTAAAGACTAAAATATTCTGAAAATGCATCAGATTTCGTTAAATGCAACATATACTGAAAGGAAAAAGAAACGCAGGGTGCGTATTTTCGCTATATATTGCATATACTGCACACTTAATTCCATATATATTCCAAGGAAATCCCAAGATGTTTTGTAAAAAAAAAAGTGCAGTTAGTCAGAGAAAGGACACAACTGTGATGTTGTAGACGTTTTAATCACAGTACACGTTGTAACAAGAAATTCATAAATGCTGAAGTTCCTCCTTGAAAAATTGAGCCAGTTCAGTACTGTATTTAATGTTAAGTGATTGCAACATTTAAAGCCTAAGTTTGCTCACCTGCTTGAACCAAATGCGCATTCTGACGATAATGAAACTTTAAACGGGTAACCATTGGTGTGTTCAGTGCTGTTTAAACCTTTTTTCTAAAAGGACAGGCCTAATGTCGCCCTGTACCATTCGATTAGCAGTAGCATATTAAACATACAATATTCGTCCGTCGGATGGGGACGTAAACCGGGTGGTCCCGTGTATCGGTCTATCCTCCGAGCACGTTAAAGAACCATAGGAATCTATTCGATAATAAGAGTAGGGCAGGGTTCCCGGATTCCTATGTATCCTTCCCCTCTCTCTGGGGCGGCTCTAAATAACCTATAATGTGTTGATGAGCCGTTAAACAACATTCAATTAAACATACAATATATAGCGGAAATACGCACCCTGCGTTTCTTTTTCCTTTCAGTAGGCTATATGAGACAAACCATCTCGGGAGGCATGCCAACGTTCCCTCTACACAAAATGCCAAGTCCCCACTAAACTAAAATCCTCATTTCGCCATCGACATTCCTGTTTGCCGAATGTTGGAGCCATTTTTTTATTATTATTATTTTTTTGTCGATTACGGTAATGCGGGAAGGGGAACCATTTTCTTTGTCAACTGATAAGTGTTTTATTGCACCTCGCACAAAATCCTAGGAATTTCATTGGATTAGAGCGGTCACATGGTGACCCTCTATTATTCTATAGTGGGTCAGTAGATTTCATAGAGGGTCACTAAAACAATATGGACTACAATTTTGATTCAGAGTTTAAATCATTTGCAAATAGTTCTTTAAATCGTTAGTAACAAACATAATAAGTAAATTCAATAATGTTTTTAAACTGTACCGGTCGTGACGTCAACGTCATGACGTCAAATTGCGCGAACGTCTCAATGACGTTGACACTCCATTATAATGGGTTAAATATCGATGTTTGCCGTAAAAAAGGTGCTCGATGCAATAAATCAGTTATTGGGTTTGTTACTGACCCCCTACAGACATATGTGGGGTCATTCAGATGTATAGGGGGACTCGGCTATCGCCTCGCCCCCTATAAATCTTACTGACCCCACATATTTCTGTAGGGGGTCAGTAACAAACCCAATAACTAATAATGTCCTGCCGGACACAAGCATATTTGTGTTGGGTCAAAACATAAATTGGCAACATATGTGGTGGGGATGGGGAGCTGGAGCAAAGCATATTCTAGCATGTCCGATTACTGGGGTGTGCATGCACCCCAACCGGTTCCTACGGCTATGCATTACTGTATACATAGTGTATGATCAAAACAATTTATAGACACCTTACACCAATGACTAACAAATATTAGTGTGGTTGGGGGAGCGGGGATCTGACGAGTTACGATACACATAAATCCATGATGATATTTGCGATTTGAAATCGAATTTTGTTTTATAAAGAAGTTTTTAATAATACGATATGGCTATGTTTGAAGTGTTTCATAAAAGTAGCGGTGTACTCAATTTTCAACGTTTTTACCATAAGAGTGTTAGTATAGTCACATGCAATTATTTTTACATCAAACTGTTCGCCTTTCATCTGATATATAAATTATATCATTTAAATACTGACGTACAATAACATTCATATAATTTCCTATTTGTTCACGGCTTTTTTACCGTGGAATTTTAATAAAAACAATGTAAAATCCTTTTATTTTTGAAATGGCTAGATAAAAAACTGCACAATTCTTATATGTTCTAGGGCATTTAATTTGCTATCGGAATGTAAAATAAACGTTGCTTATTTTAGTCAGTATTCTTCTTTTAATAAACGCAATACTCTTACGAAAACCACGTCTCTGTCAACTTCGCGTCGTAAAATATAATGCATAACGACGTCTATGGTTACCCATCGGGGCATAACGCTTAAGATATTACGCGTAACCAAATTATGTTACGCGTAAAATAACTAACCAATGGAATAATGTTCTTATTCTACGTGTAACATACTCTTAAGTTACGCATAACATAACTAACCAGTGAAACGTTGTTCTTATGTTTCGCGTAACTTAATCGGCCAATGAAATGGTTTTCTTAAGTTACGCGTCATTACGCTTAACATAGTATCTTATGACCCTGACGGCCAGAACGGCATCATTTACGCCACGTTAACTGTGGTTACGCGTAACTTAAGCATATGTTTATGAATTGTGTAGGTTGCGTATAATCTCAGTGATGTTGGTGAAGTATATGAAGAATATACGCAAATGAAGTTGGACTTGATTGCTTAAAACATTATACAAATTTATACATTAATAACAACAAATAGACAACTGAACATTTACCAAAACTGATATTAACATAAACATTTAAGAATTAAATATGTTTGATGCTCTATCCATTACCTTTCTCATAAAAAAAAAGACATAATCAGAACAAAAATGTGTGCTTGTAAGATAGAATGATGATAGCAATAACCTTAAACATTCTGAACATATTTTGGGATAATACCTGCATTCGGTATTTATCGGATTGCAAGTACGGTGCAATTAATCTTAACTTAATAGTATAGATTTGCCTGACAGATAACACCTGACACAATAATATTGGCGCCTTATGAAATGTTAAACTTCTGAAATATTTGGGAATCTCCCCGATAACCTCTTCCCACCTACATGTTACTCTATTACGCTATTTGTCAACAATAAACAGGTAAACACGTAAGGTATTTTTCCGTACAATATTGTGTGAGACGGAAGAAAACACAATACAATAAATTCATGTATTCATGCTTTTAATGCCATTATTGAAGATGTTTCTTCACCAATTTTTAAGCGCACATTTAAATGTAATAGCGATGTTAAAGCGGATATTCCTGTATTTAACAATAAAAAAGAAAACCCGTGGTATAATGATGAGTGTCATGAAAGTAAGTTTCTCTTTTTACAAAAGTTGAATAAATATAGAGAAAGTAAAAGTGACATAAATAGAATTAATATGGTTAAAGCTCGGTCACATTATAAATCTACTGTTAGAAATTGTAGGACGGATTATGATCGAGTGAAAACAGCTGCTTTTGTAAACGCAAGATATAAAAATGCAAAATTATATTGGAATATGTTAAAAGAAGCATCGGGACTTAAGCCAACAAATATACCATTGACTTCTTTTGAACAATATTTTAAAGCTATTAATAGTCCAAATAACGAGTTCTTTGTTCCAGATGAAGATGTTGTATATTTTAATGAACGGTACGAAAATAATGAATTTAACATAATGTTTGAAGAGTTGAATGTGAATTTTACTGAGGATGAGATTATAAAATCAATTAAGCAACTGAATTCAAATCGATCGTCTGGACCTGATATGTTATTAAATGAAATGTTCATTCATGGTAAAACTATTTTATCACCAGTTATTTGTAAAATGTTTAATAAAGTGTTTGAGGTTGGGTATTTTCCAGAAGTCTGGTCAGAAGGGTATGTTATTCCTCTTCACAAAAAGGGCAATATTAATGATGTAGAAAATTACCGTGGTATTACTTTATTAAGCTGTTTGGGCAAATTATTTACACGTACACTAAACAATAGATTATCGGAGTGGGCAGAAACATACAGCGTTCTAATTGAAGCACAAGCTGGATTTAGACCGCACATGAGTACTGTTGATAATATATTTGTTTTAAGTGGTTTAATTACACATATTTTAAATCAAGGAAAGAAATTGTATTGTGCATTTGTTGATTTTACTAAAGCTTTTGACTATGTTGTGCGTGATAATTTATGGTATAAATTAACAAAGTTCGGTATTCAGGGAAAGATTCTTGATAACATTAAATCAATGTACTCATGTGTTAAGTCTAAAGTTAAATACTGTAACCAATTGAGTGATGAATTTTACTGTATACTTGGCGTTCGGCAAGGGGAGTGCCTATCTCCATTGTTGTTTTCTATGTATTTAAATGATATAGAAGGTGCATTCATACATAGTGGCTTTGAAGGTTTAGATATTAATATGTTTAAAATGTTTATGCTGTTATATGCAGATGATATAGTTTTGTTTGCTAACACTGCAGAAGAGTTACAAAATGGACATAATATACTATCTAGCTATTGTAAAGAATGGAGATTGAAAGTAAATTGTACTAAAACAAAAGTTATGGTATTTAGAAAGGGCGCAATGCTACCACGAAATTTAGTTTTTATATATGATGGTGCTCCATTAGTTATAGTTAGTAAGTTCACATATTTAGGTATAGTCTTTTCTACTGGAGGGTCTTCAGCAGAAGCACAAACTACTCTTGCTGGTCAAGCGCAAAAAGCCATTTTTAAAATGAATAGATATTTATACAAATTTACATTTATATCTCCAAAGCATAAATTAGATCTGTTTGATAAATTGATAACTCCAATTTTAAACTATGGATGTGAAGTGTGGGGATTTATGCAAGCTATATCAATTGAACGAGTGCATTTACAGTTTTGTAAACACATTTTGGGTGTTAAGAAGACAACTCAAAATGATTTCATATATGGTGAACTTGGCAGAACGTCATTTATTACAAGAAGATATTTTATAATAATTAAATATTGGTTAAAAATCATGAAAGTACATGATCTTAAATATGTGAAAATTGTTTATAACATGCTGCTTAATGACTGTGAAACATATCCTCAGAAAATAAACTGGGTTTCCCATTTGAAACACTTATTGTCCTCGCTTGGGTTTTATGATGCATGGTTACAACAAAGTGTTGGTAACGATAATATTTTTCTTGCAATATTAAAGCAAAGGTTAAATGACAATTTTGTTCAGAATTGGCATAGTCGATTAGAAAATTCCACTAGAGCAGTTTTTTATATAAACATTGCAAAGTTTCAGTTTCAATCATATCTAGATAATATAAATGTTTTCAAAATGTGTCAAGCACTAACTAAATTACGGGTGTCATCTCATAGACTGCAAATTGAAGCCGGTAGGTGGGTTAAACCGATTAGAATTCCTGTAAACGATAGAATATGTGTATTTTGTAATAAACTTGAAGATGAATTCCATTTTGTGTTGGAATGCCAAACATACATAATGTTAAGGAAGCAATATATTCCTAAATATTTTTATAAGAGACCAAATATGATCAAGTTTCTGGAATTACTAAACTCACAAAATAAGATATATATTCGCAAACTGTGTACCTTTGTTTTAAAAGCATTTAAGTTACGAAACGAAACACTATACAGAAATTAGCTATTTCTAAATATAATGTATGTAATATGTCATGGTTGTAAACGTATATGTCATGTTTGTATAAACGTATGTACGTATTAATCAACATGATAACAAGCATATTGACCATTTTAATTAGAAACGTTTTTTGGTGAAGAATGCAAGCACATTGGTAATACGGATCGTCAGTAAAGTGTTTTCATTTACTGGGACTGCGTGTCTTGTAGTTTGACTGTCAGTAAAGTGTTTTCATTTACTGGGTTAAAACTTGTCTTCACTAAACAACGGGTGTCTTTGTCATTGTTTATTTAAATTCTGTGGTAAACAAACAAATTAATCACCAATTAAATTGCAACTATTAATAACTATTAAAAATCCGTGGTGGATTAATAGTCATGTATATCTGTACTTATATTTACATTATATTATATATGTTTATCATACGGATAACAAGCTGTTTTATTTGACTCATTTGATATAATACATGTGTTAAGGAAATTGTGATGAATTGTAATTTATTTATGCAAGGAAGTGTTATATAAACGCCTTCTCATTGTATCAGCTCAGTTAAGATAAACTGCATATTTGGACATGTATTGTTTGTAATAACTACACTGTTGCCATGCTTTGTAATTGTATTTTGTATCCTCATGGGCTTTTAAGCCTATTGGAAATTGGAAATAAATATCTATCTATCTATCAATATACAATTTGAGGATTTGGGAAAGGTGTGTGGGTTAGAAAATGAGACGACAGATGATTCTTGACGAGTTTGTTTGCATATGTTTGGTATTTAAATCTTTGCATGTACTTACAAAAACATGTTATTTAAAACAATAGTACAATTTAACAACACTGCTTAAAATCAAAATAATCTTTACCCTAAGAGTCATTATTACCGAAATCGCTTTTGAGATTGCACAACGTGTATGTTTAGGACATGCGAACATATACTGGTAAATGTTTAGCAAACAAATATTACCAATGACAGATAAACTCGATGTGGACACCAAGCTGTATTAATGTGACACGACAACTTTTGAACATTTCTTCTTCAGATGGCGGGAGGTATACAGTATTGGTTCTACCCTGGAAAAATGGGGTGATCTACCTTTACCAAAAAACAATCGACCGTCATGTATTGCCTAACATGCGCTAAAATTGACGTAAAGCACCATTCAAACAGAAACAAAACCAATTAAAAACAAGATATCCGGTCGGACGGACAGACAGACAGACGGACGGACGGACGGATAGAGACACGGACCTATAAATGCTCTCTGTCTTTGTTTGAATCTTCATTGCAGTTCAATTAGTAGTTTTTGAGTTATGCTCCGCACAAGAATTATAAGTATAACACTACAAAGAGCAATGACTTCCCAGATCAATGTGCACGTGCACTGAACTATTCCCAGATCAATGTGCATATGCACTGAACTAGTCCCAGATCAATATGCATATGCACTGAACTATTCCCAGATCAATGTGCATATGCACTGGACTAGTCCCAGATCAATATGCATGTGCACTGGACTAGTCCCAGATCAATATGCATATGCACTGGACTAGTCCCAGATCAATGTGCATATGCACTGGACTAGTCCCAGATCAATGTGCATATGCACTGAACTAGTCCCAGATCAATGTGCATATGCACTGGACTAGTCCCAGATCAATATGCATATGCACTGGACTAGTCCCAGGCAAACGTCCGACTTATATTGTTGATGGTTTGGTCTTGGGAACTCGACGATTACTTTTAATTCATATGATGCTTTCCACCCTTGGTAGTTAACTTCAATAGTCTGTGTATTCTCTGGTTTTCTGTAGGTTGAGCAATAGCTGAATATTTAGCAATCGCATGGACCAGCGCCCTACCCCACTATCCAACCACCACACAGACCTCCGAGGTCTTCATATAATTAAACTGTAACACTGTATTTCAAATCTAATTGAAATCCTTCAAGTTATTTTGTACACAAGCTTTGAGTTGTAGAAGTTATTTTTTATGAATTCATATGGGTACCATTCTGCGTATTGGTCTCCTTTGGAATATACTCAAACATACAATACGTCTCAAGTCCTAGCGTCTTTGTATCAATGAAGAGGACGAGAGGACAGAGGGTATATGACACTGTTATCCCGTATACCTTTGCATACGGTTCTCTTAGTCAAAATCCTTTGTTTTACTCAACAGTTGAAACAGTCGTTATTGCCACTCAACACTAATTAGACAACGATGAAACACTGCTATACAGCCCTTGGAGTCATCCTGTTATTAGGAGGTAAGTAAAACTATGGGTGAATGATATCAGCAGCCAGCCTCACACACCCTTGTATACACAGCCACCTACCATTCAGCTTCTGCCCACAGGCCTGCTCATACATTAGATTTCAAAATAACTCACAGAAAAAAAAATCACAAACACACACACACACACACGCGCGCGCGCACACACACACTAATAATAATTCAGAAACATAAAACATGCAGACAAAAAATGATGACATATAACATATATGTAGATACCTGAAAAATAGGCAAACTAAAAAAAGAATATTAATTATTTGAAAAACAATAATAACAAAACAAAGCTAACCGCTAACACTTTCCAACGTACTTAAATACAATCATACCATCTGATGTACATATCTAACTCCCCTTGAAATCACCAGTTGTACATGCAGAGTGAGTCAAAAATGAAATTGTACATATACATTATCAGTCTCATTAGCAATATTACATTGCTGAGAAATTTCAGAAAACCAGAAATGAACAAGCTGTGTTTTTCCATTTCAGCTCCATGCATTTTACAATTTTGGTTTTGCATACAGGATATTGTTTTCCTGGTAAAGTAGACACTGTTGTCTTAGTAAAAATACTTTGTAACATAACTTTTCTAATGTATTATACTGCCTCCGTGATTAAAACACGGGGAAGGTAGTCTGTAGGGTTAATACAGATACAGCTCACATATTAGTGTTACACATAATATTGCTGAGTACACTATACATTGTTTAGAGTCAACCGCCTACTCTAATGTGAGCTTGGTGTGAGTACAGTATCAAGGATATACACATATAGCAATCCGTTAAAATATACTGTAGCATGCATAAAAATCACTAGGGGTAAGATTCCCCAGGGGGATCTCGCTAACTGGGAAGGCGAACCCTTTGAGGTCAATTGGGCCCTCTGCTGTGGTCAGACGCTTGCAAACCCCTTCAACTTTTTTGACTTCGAGGACCCAAACTCTTGTAATAAGGAAATGTAAATACAAATGTACCACTACTTTATCAATGCATATTTATGTGTAAGAACGGAATATATATGTGTAAGAAGTGAATATATATGTGTAAGAACTGAATATATATGTGTAAGAACGGAATATATATGTGTAAGAACGGAATATATACGTGTAAGAACGGAATATATATGTGTAAGAACGGAATATATACGTGTAAGAACGGAATATATTTGTGTAAGAACTGAATATATATGTGTAAGAACTGAATATATATGTGTAAGAACGGAATATATATGTGTAAGAACTGAATATATATGTGTAAGAACTGAATATATATGAGTTAGAACTGAATATATGCTTAAGAACGGAATCTATATGTGTAAGAACGGAATATATATGTGTAAGAACGGAATATGTACGTGTAAGAACGGAATATGTATGTGTAAGAACGGTATATATATGTGTATATATGTGTAAGAACGGAATATATGTGTAAGAACTGAATATATATGTGTAAGAAGTGAATATATATGAGTTAGAACTGAATATATATGCGTAAGAACGGAATATATATGAGTAACAACGGAATATATATGTGTAAGAACGGAATATGTACGTGTAAGAACGGAATATGTATGTGTAAGAACGGAATATATATGTGTATATATGTGTAAGAACGGAATATATGTGTAAGAACGGAATATATATGTGTAAGAAGTGAATATATATGTGTAAGAAGTGAATATATATGTGAAAGAACGGAATATATATATGTGAAAGAACGGAATATATATGTGTAAGAACTGAATATATATGTGTAAGAACTGAATATATATTTGTAAGAACTAGAATATATATGTGTAAGAACTGAATATATATGAGTAAGAACTGAATATATATGCGAAAGAACGGAATATAAATGTGTAAGAACGGAATATATATGCGTAAGAACGGAATATGTACGTGTAAGAACGAAATATATGTGTAAGAACGGAATATATATGTGTATAAATGTGTAAGAAGGGAATATATATGTGTAAGAATTGAATATATATGCATAATAACTGAACATATATGTATAAGAATTGAATATATATGCGTAAGAACTGAATATATATGCGTAAGAACGGAATATATATGTGTAAGAACTGAATATATATGCGTAAGAACTGAATATATATTCGTAAAACTGAATATATATGCGTAAGAACTGAACATATATGCGTAAGAAATGATATATATGCGTAAGAACTGAATATATATGCGTAAGAACGGAATATATATGCGTAAGAACGGAATATATATGCGTAAGAACTGAATATATATGTGTAAGAACTGAATTTATTTGTGTAAGAACGGAATATATATGTGTAAGAACGGGATATATATGTGTAAGAAGGGAATATATATGTGCAAGAACGGAATATATATGTTTTAGTACTGAATATATATGTGTAAGAACTGAATATATATTTGTAAGAACTGAATATATATGTGTAAGAACTGAATATATATGCGTAAGAACGGAATATATATGTGTAAGAACGGAATATATTTGTGTAAGAACGGAATATATATGTGTAAGAACGGAATATATATATGTGTATATATGTGTAAGAACTGAATATATATGTGTAAGAACTGAATACATATGTGTAAGAAGGGAATATATATGTGTAAGAACTGAATATATATGTGTAAGAATGGAATATATATGTGTAAGAACGGAATATATATGTGTGAGAACGGAATAAATATGTGTAAGAACTGAATATATATATGTAAGAACTGAATATATATGTGTAAGAACTGAATATATATGTGTAAGAAGTGAATACATATGCGTAAAACTGAATATATATGCATAATAAATGAACATATATGTGTAAGAAATGAATATATATGCGTAAGAACTGAATATATATGCGTAAGAAATGAATATATATCCGTAAGAACTGAATATATATGTGTAAGAACGGAATATATATGTGTAAGAAGTGAATATATATGTGTAAGAACTGAATATATATGTGTAAGAACGGAATATATATGTGTAAGAACGGAATATATACGTGTAAGAACGGAATATATATTTGTAAGAACGGAATATATACGTGTAAGAACTGAATATATTTGTGTAAGAACTGAATATATATGTATAAGAACTGAATATATATGTGTAAGAACTGAATATATATGTGTAAGAACTGAATATATATGAGTTAGAACTGAATATATGCTTAAGAACGGAATCTATATGTGTAAGAACGGAATATATGTGTGTAAGAACGGAATATGTACGTGTAAGAACGGAATATGTATGTGTAAGAACGGTATATATATGTGTATATATGTGTTAGAACGGAATATATGTGTAAGAACTGAATATATATGTGTAAGAAGTGAATATATATGAGTTAGAACTGAATATATATCCGTAAGAACGGAATATATATGAGTAACAACGGAATATATATGTGTAAGAACGGAATATGTACGTGTAAGAACGGAATATGTATGTGTAAGAACGGAATATATATGTGTATATATGTGTAAGAACGGAATATATGTGTAAGAACGGAATATATATGTGTAAGAAGTGAATATATATGTGTAAGAAGTGAATATATATGTGAAAGAACGGAATATATATATGTGAAAGAACGGAATATATATGTGTAAGAACTGAATATATATGTGTAAGAACTGAATATATATTTGTAAGAACTGAATATATATGTGTAAGAACTGAATATATATGAGTAAGAACTGAATATATATGCGAAAGAACGGAATATATATGTGTAAGAACGGAATATATATGCGTAAGAACGGAATATGTACGTGTAAGAACGAAATATATGTGTAAGAACGGAATATATATATGTATATATGTGTAAGAAGGGAATATATATGTGTAAGAATTGAATATATATGTGTAAGAAGGGAATATATATCTGTAAGAACTGAATATATATGTGTAAGAACGGAATATATATGTGTAAGAACGGTATATGTACGTGTAAGAACGGAATATATATGTGTAAGAACTGAACATATATGTGTAAGAAATGAATATATATGCGTAAGAAATGAATATTTATGCGTAAGAGCTGAATATATATGCGTAATAACTGAATATATATCTGTAAGAACTGAATATATATGTGTAAGAACGGAATATATATGTGTAAGAAGTGAATATATATGTGTAAGAACAGAATATATATGTGTAAGAACGGAATATATATGTGTAAGAACAGAATAAATATGTGTAAGAACGGAATATATATGTGTAAGAACTCAATATATATGTGTAAGAACTGAATATATATGCGTAAGAACTTAATACATATGCGTAAAACTGAATATATATGCATAATAACTGAACATATATGTATAAGAATGGAATATATATGCGTAAGAACTGAATATATATGCGTAAGAACGGAATATATATGTGTAAGAACTGAATATATATGCGTAAGAACTGAATATATATTAGTAAAACTGAATATATATGCGTAAGAACTGAACATATATGTGTAAGAAATGATATATATGCGTAAGAACTGAATATATATGCGTAAGAACGGAATATATATGTGTAAGAACGGAATATATATGCGTAAAAACTGAATATATATGTGTAAGAACTGAATATATATGTGTAAGAACGGAATATATATGTGTAAGAACGGAATATATATGTGTAAGAACGGAATATATATGTGCAAGAACGGAATATATATGTGTAAGTACTGAATATATATGTGTAAGAACGGAATATAAACGTGTAAGAACGGAATATATATGTGTAAGAACGGAATATATATGTGTAAGAACGGAATATATATGTGTAAGAACGGAATATATATGTGTAAGAACGGAATATATATGTGTAAGAACGAATTATATACGTGTAAGAACGGAATATATATGTTTAAGAACGGTATATATATGTGTAAGAACGGAATATATATGTGTAAGAACTGAATATATATGTGTAAGAACTGAATATATATTTGTAAGAACTGAATATATATGTGTAAGAACTGAATATATATGTGTAAGAACTGAATATATATGCGTAAGAACGGAATATATATGCGTAAGAACTGAATATATATGCGTAAGAACGGAATATATATGCATAAGAACAAAAAATATATGCGTAAAACTGAATATATATGCGAAAGAACGGAATATATATGCGTAATAACGGAATATATGTGTAAAAATGGAATATATATGTGTAAGAACGGAATATATATATGTGTAAGAACGGAATATATACGTGTAAGAACGGAATATATATGTGTAAGAACGGAATATATATGTGTAAGAACGGAATATATATGTGTAAAAACTGAATATATATGTGTAAGAACTGAATATATATGTGTAAGAAATGAATATATATTTGTAAGAACTGAATATATATGTAAGAACTGAATATATATGTGTAAGAACTGAATATATAGGCGTAAGAACGGAATATATATGTGTAAGAACGGAATAAATATGTGTAAGAACGGAATATGTACGTGTAAGAACGGAATATATATGTGTAAGAACGGAATATATATGTGTATATATGTGTAAGAAAGGAATATATATGTTTAAGAACTGATTTTATATATGTAAGAAGTGAATATATATGTGTAAGAACTGAATATATAGGTGTAAGAACGGAATATATATGTGTAAGAACGGAATATGTACGTGTAAGAACGGAATATATATGTGTAAGAACTGAATATATATGTGTAAGAAGGGAATATATATGTGTAAGAACTGAATATATATGTGTAAGAACGGAATATATATGTGTAAGAACGGAATATATGTGTAAGAACGGAATATGTACGTGTAAGAACGGAATATATATGTGTAAGAACTGAACATATATGTGTAAGAAATGAATATATATGCGTAAGAACAAAATATATATGCGTAAGAACGAAATATATATGCGTAAGAACTGAATATATATCTGTAAGAACTGAATATATATGTGTAAGAACGGAATATATATGTGTAAGAAGTAAATATATATGTGTAAGAACTGAATATATATGTGTAAGAACGGAATATATATGTGTAAGAACGGAATATATACGTGTAAGAACGGAATATATATGTGTAAGAACGGAATATATATGTGTAAGAACGGAATATATTTGTGTAAGAACTGAATATATATGTGTAAGAACTGAATATATATGTGTTAGAACTGAATATATATTTGTAAGAACTGAATATATATGTGTAAGAACTGAATATATATGTGTAAGAACTGAATATATATTTGTAAGAACTGAATATATATGAGTAAGAACTGAATATATATGAGTAAGAACTGAATATATATGCGAAAGAAAGGAATATATATGTGTAATAACGGAATATATATGTGTAAGAACTGAATATATATTTGTAAGAACTGAATATATATGAGTAAGAACTGAATATATATGAGTAAGAACTGAATATATATGCGAAAGAAAGGAATATATATGTGTAAGAACGGAATATATAGGTGTAAGAACGGAATATGTACGTGTAAGAACGAAATATATGTGTAAGAACGGAATATATATGTGTATATATGTGTAAGAACGGAATATATATGTGTAAGAACTGAATATATATGTGTAAGAAGGGAATATATATGTGTAAGAACTGCAAATATATGTGTAAGAACGGAATATCTATGTGTAAGAACGGAATATATATGTGTAAGAACGGAATATGTACGTGTAAGAACGGAATATATATGTGTAAGAACTGAACATATATGTGTAAGAAATGAATATATATGAGTAAGAAATGAATATTTATGCGTAAGAACTGAATATATATGCGTAATAACTGAATATATATCTGTAAGAACTGAATATATATGTGTAAGAACGGAATATATATGTGTAAGAAGTGAATATATATGTGTAAGAACGGAATATATATGTGTAAGAACGGAATATATATCTGTAAGAACAGAATAAATATGTGTAAGAACTGAATATATATATGTAAGAACTGAATATATATGTGTAAGGACTGAATATATATGCGTAAGAAGTGATTACATATGCGTAAAACTGAATATATATGCATAATAACTGAACATATATGTGTAAGAAATGAATATATATGCGTAAGAACTGAATATATATGCGTAAGAAATGAATATATATCTGTAAGAACTGAATATATATGTGTAAGAACGGAATATATATGTGTAAGAAGTGAATATATATGTGTAAAAACTGAATATATATGTGTAAGAACGGAATATATATGTGTAAGAACGGAATATATACGTGTAAGAACGGAATATATATGTGTAAGAACGGAATATATACGTGTAAGAACGGAATATATTTGTGTAAGAACTGAATATATATGTGTAAGAACTGAATATATATGTGTAAGAACTGAATATATATTTGTAAGAACTGAATATATATGTGTAAGAACTGAATATATATGAGTTAGAACTGAATATATGCTTAAGAACGGAATCTATATGTGTAAGAACGGAATATATATGTGTAAGAACGGAATATGTACGTGTAAGAACGGAATATGTATGTGTAAGAACGGTATATATATGTGTATATATGTGTAAGAACGGAATATATGTGTAAGAACTGAATATATATGTGTAAGAAGTGAATATATATGAGTTAGAACTGAATATATATGCGTAAGAACGGAATATATATGAGTAACAACGGAATATATATGTGTAAGAACGGAATATGTACGTGTAAGAACGGAATATGTATGTGTAAGAACGGAATATATATGTGTATATATGTGTAAGAACGGAATATATGTGTAAGAACGGAATATATATGTGTAAGAAGTGAATATATATGTGTAATAAGTGAATATATATGTGAAAGAACGGAATATATATATGTGAAAGAACGGAATATATATGTGTAAGAACTGAATATATATGTGTAAGAACTGAATATATATTTGTAAGAACTAGAATATATATGTGTAAGAACTGAATATATATGAGTAAGAACTGAATATATATGCGAAAGAACGGAATATAAATGTGTAAGAACGGAATATATATGCGTAAGAACGGAATATGTACGTGTAAGAACGAAATATATGTGTAAGAACGGAATATATATGTGTAGATATGTGTAAGAAGGGAATATATATGTGTAAGAATTGAATATATATGTGTAAGAAGGGAATATATATCTGTAAGAACTGAATATATATGTGTAAGAACGGAATATATATGTGTAAGAACGGTATATGTACGTGTAAGAACGGAATATATATGTGTAAGAACTGAACATATATGTGTAAGAAATGAATATATATGCGTAAGAAATGAATATTTATGCGTAAGAGCTGAATATATATGCGTAATAACTGAATATATATCTGTAAGAACTGAATATATATGTGTAAGAACGGAATATATATGTGTAAGAAGTGAATATATATGTGTAAGAACAGAATATATATGTGTAAGAACGGAATATATATGTGTAAGAACAGAATAAATATGTGTAAGAACGGAATATATATGTGTAAGAACTGAATATATATGTGTAAGAACTGAATATATATGCGTAAGAACTTAATACATATGCGTAAAACTGAATATATATGCATAATAACTGAACATATATGTATAAGAATTGAATATATATGCGTAAGAACTGAATATATATGCGTAAGAACGGAATATATATGTGTAAGAACTGAATATATATGCGTAAGAACTGAATATATATTCGTAAAACTGAATATATATGCGTAAGAACTGAACATATATGTGTAAGAAATGATATATATGCGTAAGAACTGAATATATATGCGTAAGAATAGAATATATATGTGTAAGAACGGAATATATATGCGTAAGAACTGAATATATATGTGTAAGAACTGAATATATTTGTGTAAGAACGGAATATATATGTGTAAGAACGGAATATATATGTGTAAGAACGGAATATATATGTGCAAGAACGGAATATATATGTGTTAGTACTGAATATATATGTGTAAGAACTGAATATATATGTGTAAGAACTGAATATATATTTGTAAGAACTGAATATATATGTGTAAGAACTGAATATATATGCGTAAGAACGGAATATATATGTGTAAGAACAGAATATATTTGTGTAAGAACGGAATATATATGTGTAAGAACGGAATATATATATGTGTATATATGTGTAAGAACTGAATATATATGTGTAAGAACTGAATACATATGTGTAAGAAGGGAATATATATGTGTAAGAACTGAATATATATGTGTAAGAATGGAATATATATGTGTAAGAACGGAATATATATGTGTGAGAACAGAATAAATATGTGTAAGAACTGAATATATATATGTAAGAACTGAATATATATGTGTAAGAACTGAATATATATGCGTAAGAAGTGAATACATATGCGTAAAACTGAATATATATGCATAATAACTGAACATATATGTGTAAGAAATGAATATATATGCGTAAGAACTGAATATATATGCGTAAGAAATGAATATATATCCGTAAGAACTGAATATATATTTGTAAGAACGGAATATATATGTGTAAGAAGTGAATATATATGTGTAAGAACTGAATATATATGTGTAAGAACGGAATATATATGTGTAAGAACGGAATATATACGTGTAAGAACGGAATATATATTTGTAAGAACGGAATATATACGTGTAAGAACGGAATATATTTGTGTAAGAACTGAATATATATGTGTAAGAACTGAATATATATGTATAAGAACTGAATATATATTTGTAAGAACTGAATATATATGTGTAAGAACTGAATATATATGAGTTAGAACTGAATATATGCTTAAGAACGGAATCTATATGTGTAAGAACGGAATATATATGTGTAAGAACGGAATATGTACGTGTAAGAACGGAATATGTATGTGTAAGAACGGTATATATATGTGTATATATGTGTAAGAACGGAATATATGTGTAAGAACTGAATATATATGTGTAAGAAGTGAATATATATGAGTTAGAACTGAATATATATCCTTAAGAACGGAATATATATGAGTAACAACGGAATATATATGTGTAAGAACGGAATATGTACGTGTAAGAACGGAATATGTATGTGTAAGAACGGAATATATATGTGTATATATGTGTAAGAACGGAATATAAATGTAAGAACGGAATATATATGTGTAAGAAGTGAATATATATGTGTAAGAAGTGAATATATATGTGAAAGAACGGAATATATATATGTGAAAGAACGGAATATATATGTGTAAGAACTGAATATATATGTGTAAGAACTGAATATATATTTGTAAGAACTGAATATATATGTGTAAGAACTGAATATATATGAGTAAGAACTGAATATATATGCGAAAGAACGGAATATATATGTGTAAGAACGGAATATATATGCGTAAGAACGGAATATGTACGTGTAAGAACGAAATATATGTGTAAGAACGGAATATATATGTGTATATATGTGTAAGAAGGGAATATATATGTGTAAGAATTGAATATATATGTGTAAGAAGGGAATATATATCTGTAAGAACTGAATATATATGTGTAAGAGCGGAATATATATGTGTAAGAACGATATATGTACGTGTAAGAACGGAATATATATGTGTAAGAACTGAAAATATATTTGTAAGAAATGAATATATATGCGTAAGAAATGAATATTTATGCGTAAGAGATGAATATATATGCGTAATAACTGAATATATATCTGTAAGAACTGAATATATATGTGTAAGAACGGAATATATATGTGTAAGAAGTGAATATATATGTGTAAGAACAGAATATATATGTGTAAGAACGGAATATATATGTGTAAGAACAGAATAAATATGTGTAAGAACGGAATATATATGTGTAAGAACTCAATATATATGTGTAAGAACTGAATATATATGCGTAAGAACTTAATACATATGCGTAAAACTGAATATATATGCATAATAACTGAACATATATGTATAAGAATTGAATATATATGCGTAAGAACTGAATATATATGCGTAAGAACGGAATATATATGTGTAAGAACTGAATATATATGCGTAAGAACTGAATATATATTCGTAAAACTGAATATATATGCGTAAGAACTGAACATATATGTGTAAGAAATGATATATATGTGTAAGAACTGAATATATATGCGTAAGAACGGAATATATATGTGTAAGAACGGAATATATATGCGTAAAAATGAATATATATGTGTAAGAACTGAATATATATGTGTAAGAACGGAATATATATGTGTAAGAACGGAATATATATGTGTAAGAGCGGAATATATATGTGCAAGTACGGAATATATATGTGTAAGTACTGAATATATATGTGTAAGAACTGAATATATATGTGTAAGAACTGAATATATATTTGTAAGAACTGAATATATATGTGTAAGAACTGAATATATATGTGTAAGAAGGGAATATATATGTGTAAGAACTGAATATATATGTGTAAGAACGGAATATATATGTGTAAGAACGGAATATATATGTGTAAGAACGGAATATGTACGTGTAAGAACGGAATATATATGTGTAAGAACTGAACATATATGTGTAAGAAATGAATATATATGCGTAACAACTGAATATGTATGCGTAAGAACTGAATATATATGCGTAAGAAATGAATATATATCTGTAAGAACTGAATATATATGTGTAAGAACGGAATATATATGTGTAAGAAGTGAATATATATGTGTAAGAACTGAATATATATGTGTAAGAACGGAATATATATGTGTAAGAACGGAATATATACGTGTAAGAACGGAATATATATTTGTAAGAACGGAATATATACGTGTAAGAACGGAATATATTTGTGTAAGAACTGAATATATATGTGTAAGAACTGAATATATATGTGTAAGAACTGAATATATATTTGTAAGAACTGAATATATATGTGTAAGAACTGAATATATATGAGTTAGAACTGAATATATGCTTAAGAACGGAATCTATATGTGTAAGAACGGAATATATATGTGTAAGAACGGAATATATACGTGTAAGAACGGAATATGTATGTGTAAGAACGGTATATATATGTGTATATATGTGTAAGAACGGAATATATGTGTAAGAACTGAATATATATGTGTAAGAAGTGAATATATATGAGTTAGAACTGAATATATATCCGTAAGAACAGAATATATATGAGTAACAACGGAATATATATGTGTAAGAACGGAATATGTACGTGTAAGAACGGAATATGTATGTGTAAGAACGGAATATATATGTGTATATATGTGTAAGAACGGAATATATGTGTAAGAACGGAATATATATGTGTAAGAAGTGAATATATATGTGTAAGAAGTGAATATATATGTGAAAGAACGGAATATATATATGTGAAAGAACGGAATATATATGTGTAAGAACTGAATATATATGTGTAAGAACTGAATATATATTTGTAAGAACTGAATATATATGTGTAAGAACTGAATATATATGAGTAAGAACTGAATATATATGCGAAAGAACGGAATATATATGTGTAAGAACGGAATATATATGCGTAAGAACGGAATATGTACGTGTAAGAACGAAATATATGTGTAAGAACGGAATATATATGTGTATATATGTGTTTGAAGGGAATATATATGTGTAAGAATTGAATATATATGTGAAAGAAGGGAATATATATCTGTAAGAACTGAATATATATGTGTAAGAACGGAATATATATGTTTAAGAACGGTATATGTACGTGTAAGAACGGAATATATATGTGTAAGAACTGAACATATATGTGTAAGAAATGAATATATATGCGTAAGAAATGAATATTTATGCGTAAGAGCTGAATATATATGCGTAATAACTGAATATATATCTGTAAGAACTGAATATATATGTGTAAGAACGAAATATATATGTGTAAGAAGTGAATATATATGTGTAAGAACAGAATATATATGTGTAAGAACGGAATATATATGTGTAAGAACAGAATAAATATGTGTAAGAACGGAATATATATGTGTAAGAACTGAATATATATGTGTAAGAACTGAATATATATGCGTAAGAACTTAATACATATGCGTAAAACTGAATATATATGCATAATAACTGAACATATATGTATAAGAATTGAATATATATGCTTAAGAACTGAATATGTATGCGTAAGAACGGAATATATATGTGTAAGAACTGAATATATATTCGTAAGAACTGAATATATATTCGTAAAACTGAATATATATGCGTAAGAACTGAACATATATGTGTAAGAAATGATATATATGCGTAAGAACTGAATATATATGCGTAAGAACGGAATATAGAACGAAGAACGGAATATATATGTGTAAGAACGGAATATATATGCGTAAGAACTGAATATATATGTGTAAGAACTGAATATATATGTGTAAGAACGGAATATATATGTATAAGAACGGAATATATATGTGCAAGAACGGAATATATATGTGCAAGAACGGAATATATATGTGTAAGTACTGAATATATATGTGTAAGAACTGAATATATATGTGTAAGAACTGAATATATATTTGTTAGAACTGAATATATATGTGTAAGAACTGAATATATATGCGTATGAACTGAATATATATGCGTAAGAACGGAATATATATGTGTAAGAACTGAATATATTTGTGTAAGAACGGAATATATATGTGTAAGAACGGAATATATATGTGTATATATGTGTAAGAACTGAATATATATGTGTAAGAACTGAATATATATGTGTAAGAAGGGAATATATATGTGTAAGAACTGAATTTATATGTGTAAGAACGGAATATATATGTGTAAGAACGGAATATATATGTGTATGAACGGAATATGTACGTGTAAGAACGGAATATATATGTGTAAGAACTAAACATATATGTGTAAGAAATGAATATATATGCGTAAGAACTGAATATGTATGCGTAAGAACTGAATATGTATGCGTAAGAACTGAATATATATCTGTAAGTACTGAATATATATGTGTAAGAACGGAATATATATGTGTAAGAAGTGAATATATATGTATAAGAACTGAATATATATGAGTTAGAACTGAATATATGCTTAAGAACGGAATATATATGTGTAAGAACGGAATATATATGTGTAAGAACGGAATATGTACGTGTAAGAACGGAATATGTATGTGTAAGAACGGTATATATATGTGTATGTATGTGTAAGAACGGAATATATGTGTAAGAACTGAATATATATGTGTAAGAAGTGAATATATATGAGTTAGAACTGAATATTTATGCGTAAGAACGGAATATATATGAGTAACAACGGAATATATATGTGTAAGAACGGAATATGTACGTGTAAGAACGGAATATGTATGTGTAAGAACGGAATATATATGTGTATATATGTGTAAGAACGGAATATATGTGTATATATGTGTAAGAACGGAATATGTACGTGTAAGAACGGAATATATATGTTTAAGAACTGAACATATATGTGTAAGAAATGAATATATATGCGTAAGAAATGAATATTTATGCGTAAGAACTGAATATATATGCCTAATAACTGAATATATATCTGTAAGAACTGAATATATATGTGTAAGAACGGAATATATATGTGTAAGAAGTGAATATATATGTGTAAGAACTGAATATATATGTGTAAGAACGGAATATATATGTGTAAGAACAGAATAAATATGTGTAAGAACGGAATATATATGCGTAAGAACTGAATACATATGCGTAAAACTGAATGTATATGCATAATAACTGAACATATATGTATAAGAATTGAATATATATGCGTAAGAACTGAATATATATGCGTAAGAACGGAATATATATGTGTAAGAACGGAATATATATGCGTAAGAACTGAATATATATGTTTAAGAACGGAATATATATGTGTAAGAACGGAATATATATGTGTAAGTACTGAATATATATGTGTAAGAACTAAATATATATGTGTAAGAAGTGAATATATATGTGTAAGAACTGAATATATATGTGTAAGAACTGAATATGCGTAAGAACTGAATATATATGCGTAAGAACGAAATATATATGTGTAAGAACGGAATATATTTGTGTAAGAACGGAATATATATGAGTAAGAACTGAATATATATGCGAAAGAACGGAATATATATGTGTAAGAACGGAATATATATGCGTAAGAACGGAATATGTACGTGTAAGAACGAAATATATGTGTAAGAACGGAATATATATGTGTATATATGTGTAAGAAGGGAATATATATGCGTAAGAACTGAATATGTATGCGTAAGAACTGAATATATATCTGTACGTCCTGAATATATATGTGTAAGAACGGAATATATATGTGTAAGAAGTGAATATATATGTATAAGAACTGAATATATATGAGTTAGAACTGAATATATGCTTAAGAACGGAATATATATGTGTAAGAACGGAATATATATGTGGAAGAACGGAATATGTACGTGTAAGAACGGAATATGTATGTGTAAGAATGGTATATATATGTGTATATATATGTAAGAACGGAATATATGTGTAAGAACTGAATATATATATGTGTAAGAAGTGAATATATATGAGTTAGAACTGAATATATATGCGTAAGAACGGAATATATATGAGTAACAACGGAATATATATGTGTAAGAACGGAATATGTACGTGTAAGAACGGAATATGTATGTGTAAGAACGGAATATATATGTGTATATATGTGTAAGAACGGAATATATGTGTAAGAACGGAATATATATGTGTAAGTAGTGAATATATATGTGTAAGAACTGAATATGTATGTGTAAGAATGGAATATATATGTGTAAGAACTGAATATATAGTGTAAGAACTGAATATATATGTGTAAGAACTGAATATATATTTGTAAGAACTGAATATATATGTGTAAGAACTGATCATATATGAGTAAGAACTGAATATATATGCGAAAGAACGGAATATATATGTGTAAAAAAGGAATATATATGTGTAAGAACGGAATATGTACGTGTAAGAACGAAATATATGTGTAAAAACGGAATATATATGTGTATATATGTGTAAGAACGGAATATATATGTGTAAGAACTGAATATATATGTGTAAGAAGGGAATATATATGTGTAAGAACTGAATATATATGTGTAAGAACGGAATATATATGTGTAAGAACGGAATATATATGTGTAAGAACGGAATATGTACGTGTAAGAACGGAATATATATGTTTAAGAACTGAACATATATGTGTAAGAAATGAATATATATGCGTAAGAAATGAATATTTATGCGTAAGAACTGAATATATATGCGTAATAACTGAATATATATCTGTAAGAACTGAATATATATGTGTAAGAACGGAATATATATGTGTAAGAAGTGAATATATATGTGTAAGAACTAAATATATATGTGTAAGAACGGAATATATATGTGTAAGAACAGAATAAATATGTGTAAGAACGGAATATATATGCGTAAGAACTGAATACATATGCGTAAAACTGAATGTATATGCATAATAACTGAACATATATGTATAAGAATTGAATATATATGCGTAAGAACTGAATATATATGCGTAAGAATGGAATATATATGTGTAAGAACGGAATATATATGCGTAAGAACTGAATATATATGTTTAAGAACGGAATATATATGTGTAAGAACGGAATATATATGTGTAAGTACTGAATATATATGTGTAAGAACTAAATATATATGTGTAAGAAGTGAATATATATGTATAAGAACTGAATATATATGTGTAAGAACTGAATATGCGTAAGAACTGAATATATATGCGTAAGAACGGAATATATATGTGTAAGAACGGAATATATTTGTGTAAGAACGGAATATATATGAGTAAGAACTGAATATATATGCGAAAGAACGGAATATATATGTGTAAGAACGGAATATATATGCGTAAGAACGGAATATGTACGTGTAAGAACGAAATATATGTGTAAGAACGGAATATATATGTGTATATATGTGTAAGAAGGGAATATATATGTGTAAGAATTGAATATATATGTGTAAGAAGGGAATATATATCTGTAAGAACTGAATATATATGTGTAAGAACGGAATATATATGTGTAAGAACTGAACATATATGTGTAAGAAATGAATATATATGCGTAAGAAATGAATATTTATGCGTAAGAGCTGAATATATATGCGTAATAACTGAATATATATCTGTAAGAACTGAATATATGTGTAAGAACGGAATATATATGTGTAAGAAGTGAATATATATGTGTAAGAACAGAATATATATATGTAAGAACGGAATATATATGTGTAAGAACAGAATAAATATGTGTAAGAACGGAATATATATGTGTAAGAACTGAATATATATGTGTAAGAACTGAATATATATGCGTAAGAACTTAATACATATGCGTAAAACTGAATATATAAGCATAATAACTGAACATATATGTATAAGAATTGAATATAAATGCGTAAGAACTGAATATATATGCGTAAGAACGGAATATATATGTGTAAGAACTGAATATATATGCGTAAGAACTGAATATATATTCGTAAAACTGAATATATATGCGTAAGAACTGAACATATATGTGTAAGAAATGATATATATGCGTAAGAACTGAATATATATGCGTAAGAACGGAATATATATGTGTAAGAACGGAATATATATGCGTAAGAACTGAATATATATGTGTAAGAACTGAATATATATGTGTAAGAACGGAATATATATGTGTAAGAACGGAATATATATGTGTAAGAACGGAATATATATGTGCAAGAACGGAATATATATGTGTAAGTACTGAATATATATGTGTAAGAACTGAATATATATGTGTAAGAACTGAATATATATTTGTAAGAACTGAATATATATGTGTAAGAACTGAATATATATGCGTAAGAACTGAATATATAAGCGTAAGAACGGAATATATATGTGTAAGAACGGAATATATTTGTGTAAGAACGGAATATATATGTGTAAGAACGGAATATATATGTGTATATATGTGTAAGTACTGAATGTATATGTGTAAGAACTGAATATATATGTGTAAGAAGGGAATATATATGTGTAAGAACTGAATATATATGTGTAAGAACGGAATATATATGTGTAAGAACGGAATATATATGTGTAAGAACGGAATATGCACGTGTAAGAACGGAATATATATGTGTAAGAACTGAACATATATATGTAAGAAATGAATATATATGCGTAACAACTGAATATGTATGCGTAAGAACTAAATATGTATGCGTAAGAACTGAATATATATCTGTAAGTACTGAATATATATGTGTAAGAACGGAATATATATGTTTAAGAAGTGAATATATATGTATAAGAACTGAATATATATGAGTTAGAACTGAATATATGCTTCAGAACGGAAAATATATGTGTAAGAACTGAATATATATGTGTAAGAACGGAATATGTACGTGTAAGAACGGAATATGTATGTGTAAGAACGGTATATATATGTGTATATATGTGTAAGAACGGAATATATGTGTAAGAACTGAATATATATGTGTAAGAAGTGAATATATATGAGTTAGAACTGAATATATATGCGTAAAAACGGAATATATATGAGTAACAACGGAATATATATGTGTAAGAACGGAATATGTACGTGTAAGAACGGAATATATATATGTTTAAGAACTGAACATATATGTGTAAGAAATGAATAAATATGCGTAAGAAATGAATATTTATGCGTAAGAACTGAATATATATGCGTAATAACTGAATATATATCTGTAAAAACTGAATATATATGTGTAAGAACGGAATATATATGTGTAAGAAGTGAATATATATGTGTAAGAACGGAATATATATGTGTAAGAACAGAATAAATATGTGTAAGAACGGAATATATATGCGTAAGAACTGAATACATATGCGTAAAACTGAATGTATATGCATAATAACTGAACATATATGTATAAGAATTGAATATATATGCGTAAGAACTGAATATATATGCGTAAGAACGGAATATATATGTGTAAGAACTGAATATATATGTGACAGAACTGAATATATATGCGTAAGAACTGAATATATATTCGTAAAACTGAATATATATGCGTAAGAACTGAACATATATGTGAAAGAAATGAATATATATGCGTAAGAACTGAATATATATGCGTAAGAACGGAATATATATGTGTAAGAACGGAATATATATGCGTAAGAACTGAATATATATGTGTAAGAACTGAATATATATGTGTAAGAACGGAATATATATGTGTAAGAACGGAATATATATGTGTAAGAACGGAATATATATGTGCAAGAACGGAATATATATGTGTAAGTACTGAATATATATGTGTAAGAACTGAATATATATGTGTAAGAACTGAATATATATTTGTAAGAACTAAATATATATGTGTAAGAACTGAATATATATGCGTAAGAAATGAATATATATGCGTAAGAACGGATCATATATGTGTAAGAACGGGATATATTTGTGTAAGAACGGAATATATATGTGTAAGAACGGAATATATATGTGTATATATGTGTAAGAACTGAATATATATGTGTAAGAACTGAATATATATGTGCAAGAAGGGAATATATATGTGTAAGAACTGAATATATATGTGTAAGAACGGAATATATATGTGTAAGAACGGAATATATATGTGTAAGAACGAAATATGTACGTGTAAGAACGGAAAATATATGTGTATATATGTGTAAGAACGGAATATATATGTGTAAGAACTGATTATATATGTGTAAGAAGTGAATATATATGTATAAGAACTGAATATATATGTGTAAGAACTAAATATATATGTGTAAGAACGGAATATGTACGTGTAAGAACGGAATATATATGTGTAAGAACTGAACATGTATGTGTAAGAAATGAATATATATGCGTAAGAACAGAATATATATGCGTAAGAACTGAATATATATGCGTAAGAACTGAATACATATCTGTAAGAACTGAATATATATGTGTAAGAACTGAATATATATGCGTAAGAACTGAATATATATGCGTAAGAACGGAATATATATGTGTAAGAATGGAATATGTGTAAGAACGGAATATATATGTGTAAGAACGGAATATATATGTCTAAGAACTGAATATATATGTGTAAGAACGGAATATATATGTGTAAGAACTGAATATATATGTGTAAGAAGTGAATATATATGAGTTAGAACTGAATAGATATGCGTAAGAACGGAATATATATGAGTAACAACGGAATATATATGTGTAAGAACGGAATATGTACGTGTAAGAACGGAATATATATATGTTTAAGAACTGAACATATATGTGTAAGAAATGAATAAATATGCGTAAGAAATGAATATTTATGCGTAAGAACTGAATATATATGCGTAATAACTGAATATATATCTGTAAAAACTGAATATATATGTGTAAGAAAGGAATATATATGTGTAAGAAGTGAATATATATGTGTAAGAACTGAATATATATGTGTAAGAACGGAATATATATGTGTAAGAACAGAATAAATATGTGTAAGAACTGAATATATATGCGTAAGAACGGAATATATATGTGTAAGAACAGAATATATATGCGTAAGAACTGAATATATATGTTTAAGAACGGATTATATATGTGTAAGAACGGAATATATATGTGTAAGTACTGAATATATATGTGTAAGAACTAAATATATATGTGTAAGAAGTGAATGTATATGAGTAAGAACTGAATATATATGTGTAAGAACTGAATATGCGTAAGAACTGAATATATATGCGTAAGAACGGAATATATATGTGTAAGAACGGAATATATTTTTGTAAGAACGGAATATATATGTGTAAGAACGGAATATATATGTGTATATATGTGTAAGAACTGAATATATATGTGTAAGAACTGAATGTATATGTGTAAGAAGGGAATATATATGTGTAAGAACTTAATATATATGTGTAAGAACGGAATATATATGTGTAAGAACTGAACATATATGTGTAAGAAATGAATATATATGCGTAAGAACTGAATATGTATGAGTAAGAACTGAATATATATGCGTAAGAACTCAATATATATGCGTAAGTACTGAATATATATGTGTAAGAACGGAATATATATGTGTAAGAAGTCAATATATATGTGTAAGAACTGAATATATATGTGCAAGAACGGAATATATATGTGTAAGAACGGAATAAATATGTGTTAGAACGGAATATATATGTGTAAGAACTGAATATATATGTGACAGAACTAAATATATATGCGTAAGAACTGAATATATATTCGTAAAACTGAATATATATGCGTAAGAACTGAACATATATGTGTAAGAATTGAATATATATGAGTAAGAAGTGAATATATATGCGTAAGAACGGAATATATATGTGTAAGAACGGAATATATATGCGTAAAAACTGAATATATATGTGTAAGAACTGAATATATATGTGTAAGAACTGAATATATATGTGTAAGAACGGAGTATATATGTGTAAGAACGGAATATATATGTGCAAGAACGGAATATATATGTGTAAGTACTGAATATATATGTGTAAGAACTGAATATATATGTGTAAGAACTGAATATATATTTGTAAGAACTAAATATATATGTGTAAGAACTGAATATATATGCGTAAGAAATGAATATATATGAGTAAGAACGGATCATATATGTGTAAGAACGGGATATATTTGTGTAAGAACGGAATATATATGTGTAAGAACGGAATATATATGTGTATATATGTGTAAGAACTGAATATATATGTGTAAGAACTGAATATATATGTGTAAGAAGGGAATATATATGTGTAAGAACTGAATATAAATGTGTAAAAACGGAATATATATGTGTAAGAACGGAATATATATGTGTAAGAACGAAATATGTACGTGTAAGAACGGAATATATATGTGTATATATGTGTAACAACGGAATATATATGTGTAAGCACTGATTATATATGTGTAAGAAGTGAATATATATGTATAAGAACTGAATATATATGTGTAAGAACGAAATATATATGTGTAAGAACGGAATATGTACGTGTAAGAACGGAATATATATGTGTAAGAACTGAACATGTATGTGTAAGAAATGAATATATATGCGTAAGAACAGAATATATATGCGTAAGAACTGAATATATATGCGTAAGAACTGAATACATATCTGTAAGAACTGAATATATATGTGTAAGAACTGAATATATATGCGTAAGAACTGAATATATATGCGTAAGAACGGAATATATGTGTAAGAATGGAATATGTGTAAGAACGGAATATATATGTGTAAGAACGGAATATATATGTCTAAGAACTGAATATATATGTGTAAGAACGGAATATATATGTTTAAGAACTGAATATATATGTGTAAGAACGGAATATATATGTGTAAGAACGTAATATATATGTGTAATAACGGAATATATATGTGTAAGAACTGAATATATATGTGTAAGAACTGAATATATATGTTTAAGAACTGAATATATATGTGTAAGAACTGAATATATATGCGTAAGAACTGTATATATATGTGTAAGAACTGAATATATATGCGTAAGAACTGAATATATATGCGGAAGAACGGAATATATATTTGTAAGAACGGAATATATTTGTGTAAGAACGGAATCTGTACGTGTAAGAACGGAATATATATGTCTAATAACGGAATATATATGTGTATATATGTGTAAGAACGGAATATATATGTGTAAGAACGGAATATATGTGTAAGAATATATATGCGTAAGAACGGAATATATATGCGTAAGAACGGAATATATATGCGTAAGAACTGAATATATATGTGTAAGAACGGAATATATATGTGTAAGAACTGAATATATATGCGTAAGAACTGAATATATATGCGTAAGAACGGAATATATATGCGTAAGAACGGAATATATATGTGTAAGAACGGAAAATATATGTGTAAGAACGGAATATATATGCGTAAGAACTCAATATATATGTGTAAGAACGGAATATATATGTGTAAGAACGGAATATATATGTGTAAGAACGAATATATACGTGTAAGAACGGAATATATATGTGTAAGAACGGAATATATATGTGTAAGAACGGAATATATATGTGTAAGAACTGAATATATATGTGTAAGAACGGAATATATATGTGTAAGACCGGAATATATACGTGTAAGAACGGAATATATATGTTTAAGAACGGAATATATATGTGTAAGAACGGAATATATATGTGTAAGAACTGAATATA